>JACATO010001387.1:5000-52865 GCA_018389105.1 Nautilus pompilius | reverse complement strand
GAGGAGAGGGGAGAGGAGAGAGAGGAGATGACGGGAGAGGGAGTGGGGAGAGAGAGAGGAGAGAGGAGAGAGGGAGTGGGGAGAGAGAGAGAGAGAGGGAGAGAGAGAGGGGGAGGGAGGGGGAGGAGAGAGAGAGAGGGAGGGAGAAGGGAGAGAGAGAGAGAGGAGAGAGAGAGAGGGAGAAAGGAGTGGGGAGAGAGAGAGAGAGGAGGAGAGGGGAGAGAGAGGGCGAGAGAGGGGAGAGAGAGAGGGAGGGGGAGAGAGAGAGAGAGAGGGAGGGAGAGGAGGGAGAGAGAGAGGGGAGAGGGAGAGGGAGGGGGAGAGAGAGAGAGAGGGAGGGAGGGGAGAGAGAGAGGGGAGAGGGAGAGAGGGGAGGGGGGAGAGAGAGAGAGAGGGAGAGAGGGGGAGAGAGGTGTATCGACTGATTAACATAATGCCATGGCTTATGATACATCAACGATCGGCAACTGCTGAAATTATGTACTTAGGTAATGAAGTTACAAAAGCAGCCAATTTGCTAATCAAACCTAAACATGTCATCAGACGGCCAGACGCAAAAAAAGCATAAAACGCCCTGGTGTACCACGGATGAATGGGATGTGAAGATAGCAATGCGTAACCGGCTCTGTGTATAATGTCTACTTTAAATGAACCGAAAACACAGCTTATCGATGCACGAATACCAAAATCTACAGTTTCGGAATTACTAATGATGGACTCGGGTTAAAATAAACGGATAACTAAATATTGTCAGACTGATACTTTAGTGGACGACATCTCTCGTTGTCGAGCTCTTCTAAAGTGAGAGCAGAAAACGTTGTGGCACCAGAACCCAAATGAACGGGACTCATCCTACCGGAAATGACGATGCGTACGAAGCTGCGCGCGCCTTTCCGGACAGGAGATCTGTAGTGTGGTTCGTACATGTTCGAAAAGTAAGGAGAGTGTCATTTATTTCCTACCTCCCGGTCTATTTTAACAATAGAGAGAAATTGTCGCAGATTCGGTCATGAGTTAAAGCGTTGACAGAAAACAGTTTGCGCGGCTTTGTTATTATTTTTACGTAATACAACGCAAACGGTTTTAGATATAATCAGGTAACGTAGAAGATTCGCTTCGTGAAATCAAATAATCAGGACGGCTTCGGGTTATTTATATTTCCGAAAACATTCGCCTGGCGCACCTGCGCATTTCTGTCTCGTTGGTTTAGTACAGCGACAATACCTGGACATCGGAAACGGGCAGCCATTTTCAGGACATCCGCCTTCGCGTTCTAGCCCCCTAACCACGCTGAAACTTTATGTCCTTGAGTAATCCAAATAGCCCACCGACTGCCACCACTCGGTGCCTGCCTGACTGCTCGGACTCTGTAGGAAAGCGTTCGATCCACACGTCCTGTCACGTGCCAAAGGTCTCCGCCAACTCCGTCTGGTGACGCCACAAGTTCTCCTTCGCAATGGCCACGCGAACTATTTACGGACCAGAACGAGTTCCTTCGGATCGCACCTGGTCGAAGTTCGAGTGCGAATAACTAATGTATTCTACACTTCAAAAACGGACACGTACTTCTTTTGTAATAAACGGGTGATTGATGAGGCGATTGTCTGCTCAACGTAGGCAGTGTCTGCGAGAGAGGTAGCACTCGGTCGCACGAGAGAATGCCTATCATCTATTACCTGTCCACCTCATTTCGGAAACGCTCTGCGATCTGCCATTCTTTTTAATTATCATCTAGAACAAAGACCGCGGGTTAACTTTAAACGATCGTGGCGTTATTAGAATCAGAAACCGAAGCAAAGGAGTTATTCGGGTCCACTTCTTTCACTGCCTTGTTATTGGCGATCGATCGCAGCTAATAAATCCATGCTTCGTCGATTAGAGGGTTATTCCTCCTAAGTAGAAATATTCTTGGCGTGGACACATTGGTGTTAGTATTTATTTTCCTGTTTCCTGTTCATTCTTCGGAAAAAGAACCAACAAACCTTTGTAGTGATGTCTCTGGTTTTCACGGTATCAAGTTTGACCATTATTGTTCTTCCGCTTAGAAATTCTGGTCAGATCAAAGCTTCGAGTTCTTTGGATTCTGTTCGCCCCCCCCTTATACGATTCCACATATTCATGTCTAGAGCGACCTCATCTAAGGGCCTGAACTAATTAGCACATCAAAGAAGCAAGAAAACAGGAAGTGTGGCTTAACTGTTGCAAAAGGAGGAAGGCCTTCAGGGTAAAAAAAATGCCACTTGTCTAAAGACCTTTCATAACTGAACACCATTTTTCATGTATAAGTGAAAGGTCTCTATTTTTATCTTTTTCTGTGGTACTTTTCCCGCTAATCAAACCAACTGGAATAACTCTAAGTCGGACCGCGAGACATTCTTTTTGTTATTTGTTTAGAACTCGATTATTAAACTGACCGAAGAGTTCCCGTGGTTTACCTCCACGTGAAATTCGCGACAAAAAGCGAGCGTGGCGAACTAAAAAAATGTAGTTTTATACCGAGATCGTAAGGATTTTAGAATTTCCTGGACAGTTTCGAATTCAGCCTGCTTAGTTTCAACATTCTCTTCAGGAATATTCTGTTTCTACTTGTGCAGCACTTCAAGAGCCAATCGCACCTGTTTGAAGCTACTAATATCAGCAAATCCACTCCATCGGATTATTTAAGCTTATAGCTTTCTCCGCTTTACTTACATTTGCAGTTAAATAACGTATCTGTACCTAAATTTGGAATTTAACTTAAGTTTTGTTCTGAAACATCTAGCCTTAATCTGTGAAGGATTTTATAAAGTGATTGCCATTGAAATTATTCTATAATTTATACTGGAAAATGGATGATCATACTTCAAAGATAAACACGTCTTATTATTATTATTATTATGATTATTATTATTATTATTATTATTATTATTATTATTATTCTTATTATTATTATTATTATTCTATTATTATTATTATTATTATTATTATTATAGATTATTATTATTATTATTATTATTATTATTATTATTATTATTATTATTATTATTATTATTTTATTATTATTATTATTATCTTATTATTATTATTATTATTATTATTATTATTATTATTATATTATTATATTATTGGTATTTCCGATGTAATAAGAGTTTTTTTTTGCAAGCCCCTCCGTATCATATGCTAGCGTTAATACAAGAAGACAGGGCATGGCCACAATGGACGTGAGAGCTCTCTAAGGTTAAAGAGTTCCCTTAACTGCCCCGACTTTGAACAAGTAGTTGCTAACATGTTAGAAGTCGCCTCCCCTGTCGCTTTATACTACCAATAACGACAAATGTTTCCAGCGAAAATGCTTAGGTTTTTGGGACTTTCTTCTAAGCAAAATTCCAATTATCTGTATCATCTCGGAGTCACGTCTTGCATCCACCTCTAGCGCAAGACCATCTATCACGAGACCGTCTATTTATATGTATCTGCGACTTTGCGACCTGTCACACTTCTAATTCCGAGTGATTTAAGATTAGGCGGCGGCTCCTCAGCTAAGAGGAGGTGACGAAGACATGACTGGGTTCTTTCTTTGTAAAACATTAGTCACCGGACAGTAATCTACCCTGGCGTTAGGCGTGAAATCTTTTTATATTTATTTTTTTTTTTATTTTTACTAACGCTGATAAAAGCTATCATTAAACAGTATTGTAGTCTTTCCACGTTAGTAAACTTTCGGACGAGACTTCAGTAAAACTGGTCGGCCATTTTCAGTTGAGGACTCATAGCCGGAAAACTACTAAGTATAAAGTATGGAAGAATTACGGAACCTTCAAGATTTTTCTTAATTGTATTAATTTTTCTCTCTTATTTCTAATTTTATTTCATTTTATTCCTTTTAAACAAACAGTTGGTCTAATGACCATGACTCCTTGCTCTTCTTCACTCAGAACGTTTGCCTTCTTCGCACATTTAGAACGGAGAGTTCGTGTAGTTTCCAGGTATATGAGTTAAAGGTTGCTGCTTCGGCATCAATGCTGCTACCCCCTCGACTCCTCATCTTTCTATCCGGCTGCTGGGAGATGTCTTTAGACCGGAATTTAGAACAGGGGATAGCCAAAAAAGGAAAAAAAAAGTCTTAATTGTCTTATATATTTAAACTTTAAGTTGAGAAGTATCAAATACGGTATCGAATAAATGGCTTATATAAAACAAACTTTAAAATAATCAGTATTTATAATAAAGTTAATAGCTGCTAGACTTAGACAGCTGAGATAAACAAAAATATCATATGTAATATCCAGATGAAAAAATAATGTTGACCGATATTTTTTAAGGTCCTGGGCGAATAACCCTATTTTTAAAGCAGATTTGTAATGTTCCTTGCTTTGTTTTTACTATCAATAATTAAATAAATCTCGTTTTTATATTCATTGGCTTTCTGTACTAAAACAACTTTCTCAGTTTTGTCATATAACCATAAAACAAAGCGATAAACCACAACAAATGTATATGTTGAATTTTATCTTATATATCTATATAATCTTATTATAACAAAAAATGCAACAACAAAAGATAAGTCGGAAGCAAATCAAAAGCTTAAGCATTCCATTGATCACGCTAACTACATAAAAATTTTTATAATCAGCGCTATTTCAGATAGTGCACTGATTTTTCCACCCCTGTGACAATCTTCATCATCAGCCAAACAGACTGGAAAGGACCGCGGGTTGTGACAGTGTCAGAGACGACTTCTTGGCATTAAGGAAGAATCTAAATCCCCTGATACGTACAACTCCAACTGTTTTCGATTTGCAGCTGTAGAGGTCAGAATCCATCACATCATCCAAAACTTAGTTCAACGCCGCGTGGTTCGGAAGACAGACTGTTTATCCTCTTGTCGACAGAGTAAACATAGTTAATACTGAACATGGTTGTGTTTGAAAACTTCCGGGTAGTCGCTGCTCGTTTTGTAGCCGCCTTGTGCTAAAATTTGAGATATAACGAATATTGCAACGATTTTCAGTTACAAATTTATATCCAAATATATTCAGAGAGAGCGTGACTTTTTAAAATATATATATACCTGTTTTTGAAAAACCAACTACATAATTTAATACACTTCAGCCCTCTATATTTCAAATTCATTTGGGATCTTAGAATTTGTTCAAGCTTAAATAGCTCCGGTTAGAATAATCAGATTATCTCCTTCGACAACTTCGTCTGTCCTAATCCTGTCTTGGAATCGCCAGACAAAAAAAAAACGATATGTAAAGTTGGAGATTTAATGGCAACGGTAATTTAGCAAAAAATCTCTCCAACAAACGTTCGGCGATAAATTCACCCAATTTCCCGGGTTGGGAGTTAGGTTTTTTTGTAATCCGAACCGTCTTTGAATACATTGAAGGATTGGATGCCAAGCTGTAGCAATAAAAACCTCTCTCTGATGAGAATGAAAGATCGATTTCATGATCTAAAAACATTTGTAAACATTATAAACCACTACAAAAGAAAAGAAAACACGCAGAAAAAATTATTGATGAACCTATCGCAGATGGCGCTGTCGTAAATCTCCACTTCCGTCCGCTACTGGTGCCGTTGCGAGTCTCCATTGACGTTCAATGGTGTTGTCGATTTAAGTCTCTACTGTCTTCCGTTAACGACTCGTTGCAAGTCTCCAGTGGTGACGTTATAAGCCTCTATTCGTGCTTGCTAACCGTGTCCTTGTAAGTCTCTATTGACATCACTAATGGTGACGTTGTAAGCCTCTATTCGTGCTTGCTAACCGTGTCCTTGTAAGTCTCTACTGACATCACTAATGGTGACATTGTAAGCCTCTATTCGTGCTTGCTAACCGTGTCCTTGTAAGTCTCTATTGACATCACTAATGGTGACGTTGTAAGCCTCTATTCGTGCTTGCTAACCGTGTCCTTGTAGGTCTCTATTGCTGTTCCACTAATGGTGACATTGTAAGCCTCTATTCGTGCTTGCTAACCGTGTCCTTGTAAGTCTCTACTGACATCACTAATGGTGACGTTGTAAGCCTCTATTCGTGCTTGCTAACCGTGTCCTTGTAGGTCTCTATTGACATCACTAATGGTGACGTTGTAAGTCTCTATTGACGTTCCACTAGTGCTGACACTGTAAGCACGTTAGAAATAATCTGTAAGATCTACATTTTGAAATTGTGGGAGTGGATGAAGAGATATCGTTTTTCTTCAAAATAATGGCGTGCGCGGATGTAATGAAGGCCGGCCTGGCAGTGGTGGTGACGCCTCGTCAGGTCTTTCTGTCACGAATTGAGAGCGAAGTAGGGAAATATCTCGTTATAGGGCCGGTGTCGAGGGACAGTGGCCGTTAATAACAAAACGATCCTCTCTAATAATACCAGTCCTCGTTTAGCGAGATCTTCGGGCATAAATCCCAAAAGAATAATCTTTTGTACGCAACAACAAATACCCTTTCAGCTGGAGGTAGCGTTACAGATGTCTCCAGGTAGCCACTGTATGCAACTGGGGGGGGCTCGTATCCCACAAACAACCCGGGGGGGAGGAAAAAAGGCCCACGTCCGCGTGACAGCTGCCTGAGATACCAAAGACAGTTCACATCTAAAGTATTGCGTGAGAGGTCTCAAACTTTCACTGAAAGAACGGAATTGTTGCTCCTGGAACCGTTTATTCGCCGTTTTATTCCTTTCTTCTTTCCTGAAACAAATGCAAAGCTTTCTGAAACCCAATTCTAAAGGCCTGACCCACAGTAACACGGCACTAATATGGCAGCAGAGCGACTGGCAATTTTTTAATCGACTTAAAACTTACATTTAAATATTTTACAAAGAACAAACATTAGGTTTGTTGTAGAAACTAACACAGGGAGTCCACAGGTTTGTAAATCTCATCTCTTTCATGTTCAATACTTCTAGTTTACTTACATAATTGTGTAGAATTTTTTGAAATTTTGTCTTCTACGCCTGCTTATGGTGTTTCCCGCTGGCTTTCTGGTTTCCATTAACGTTTGTTTCCGCCCAGTTTACGTTACCATTTGTGCCCCAGCTTCCATAATCATAATATCCAAAGAGATCTTGGTACCCAGCCCAGTCATATGCGTTCTGAGTTGGGTAATTCCAGTAATAATCAATTGGCACATTCCCGTTCTGGGTGTCAACTGGTTGGTTCCAGTTGTTAGTATTGGAATTCTGGTTGATAACTTGAGCATTTGGGTTCCCGTTCTGTGTCTCAACTGGTTCGTTCCAGTTGTTAGAATTGAAATTCTGGTTGATAACTTGAGCATTCACGTTCCCATTCTGTGTCTCAACTGGTTCGTTCCAGTTATTAGTATTGGAATTCTGGTTGATAACTTGAGCATTTGGGTTCCCGTTCTGTGTCTCAACTGGTTCGTTCCAGTTGTTAGAATTGGAATTCTGGTTGATAGCTTGAGTATTTCCATTTCCGTTTTGAGTTTCAAGTGGTTCATTCCAGAACCCATTTCCATTTGCAATACCGCTTTGCGTGTCGTACCAATATCCATTTCCGTTTCCGCTTAAAGGGTTGTACCAAAAATCATTTCCATTTCTGTACTGCCCATTGTTCCAATTATTGTTACCATTTTCGTTTTTATTTTGATTGGTTTTCGTGTTTCCGTTACCATTAGCGCTCCCCTTTGCTTTACCCGTGCGTCTGGCTTTTACATCGGCCTCTACGTACTTTACTATTAGCGTTCATGTTGGCATATTATTATTATTATTATTATTATTATTATTATTATTATTATTATTATTATTATTAGCATTGGCATTCGCTGCGGGATAGGTTTGGTCCCAGTACCAGCTGTTTTGATCTTGGTAACCAGAGTTAAACCAATAGTTCACATTCCCTGCTTCACTCACAAATCCATTTTGGTTCCAGCTCCACGTGTTACTCCCAGCGGCCTCTACGTTCGACCAGCTCGGATATGCAGGGTTAACAGCTGTTCCTCCTGCAAAAGCGGCGTGGACTTCGGGATAGTAAGCGGCTTCCAGCTGAAGCTGGTTTTCCATTGGCAGACTTCCCGCCTGGCCGGCTTCATTCGCCACAGGAACTAAAAGATAAAAAGCGTAACTGGACTTGACCCGACCAACTCTGGGGAATTCCCCCTGTTTACTGACGTTTAATTGCTTATATTGTAATCTACTATTTATTCTGTGAGGTAGCGATTGTAAATGTAAGTTTTCTTTGCAAAGTTTGCTTCTCCAAACCAAGGGAAGGATGCTTCAGCTGGGACTCTGTGTGGTTTTATCAGATTTATTAATTACGAGATATAGCTGACAAGAACATAAGACTGACCAGGGGAGGGGAGAGTCTGAAGTCATGTTCCACTGGGTGCCACGTTTAGGTAGAGGACATGTCCAGCGGTTTCCCGAGGTCGTGACAGTGCAGAAGAGGCTCGGCATGGAGTTCATTGCCTGATGGGCCCCAAAGTTGTAAGTCGGGCCATCGGTTCGGTCGGAAATACGTGTGGACTAACCCGACATCGCAATCAACCAACCGACCGCGCGCGCCAGTTAACCCGTGGACGACGGGAGGCGGGTGCGTCAGGGGCGACAACCTGGAAAGTTCTTGGAAAGAGCTTAAACACGCTTTGGTACAAAGTCGCTCAGTTCTTAACTCAGCGGCAGGATCATCTCAAGCCGCTTCCCCCCTCCGCACTTTGACAAAGGCCTTCCGTAGGCACGGCCCCTAATCCGCGCGACTTCTTATAGCCCCCCCACCCCCTAAAGAGGCAAGTCTACGGGATGCTGCTCCCCGCGCCAAGACTGTCGCCGACCTGAAAACAGCGATCGGTGGCGACACCTATCGTTCAGGCCCCGAGACACTTTGGGGAAAGTCACGGATAATCTGAACTTTCTTCTGTATACCGGAGCATATCAGTCTGTGTTTGCGTCATCAATAGTTCGTTCGGGTTGAATGTGTGAGACTATCACCCGCTGTACCCCGTGTAGTTTTAGAGAAAGGTTTTGTCTTTCCATCTTTATTTTATCTTTAAAAACTTCTCCGTCTTCTGCTATCCATTTCTGATTTTTTGGGGGGGTTGGCCCTATACAGGCTACATCATTAGCGATGTGACAGAAGCCCATTCCCTCGTAGAAGAACGCCTCACTGAATTGTTATCCATATTAGACTATTAACAGTTTGTTGAGGATCACTTATCGGAGATTTCTACCTGTTGTAATATTTTGGGTTTTCCCGCCAAAATAACTATTTTCAGCCGTACAAGTTTCATTTTTTAAAAAGAAAAAAATATGCTTTGTAATGTCTGTTTTAATTTCGGAAACAAAAGTTTTGACGTCACATATTTTTGAACAATACTGGGGACCGCTACATCTGGAGTAAGCTCCATTTAAATCACTTCTAAGACTAATCTTACGTGTATAATGACTCCATGCTTCTCTAATATATATATATATATCTTAAAAATTAGTATAACTAATTGCGATACACTTACATGGCCAGATCAGTTTTCTGTTATTCTTTCAGTGACCGGTTTTGAAGTATTTAGAAATATATCCAAAAGATCCCAATTAGAAGAATCTTGAATTGTTTTTTCAAACTGCAAAGTGTTTTATTTATAATTCCATCGCATTTTTGTATCTGAATATTAAATATAAATCTAAGCCGACTGGGTGGCATTACATCTATGAAGAAAAGGGGCAAAGTAAAGATAAGAGTTTCGATTGAAAACCTCGGTCAGAGTGGAAAACAAGAATTCCTAGCTAAAAGGAACCCAGCTAACATTCGAGGGGATTTCGATCTGAATCTCTGTAGTTTTCGCATAACTACCTGCTAATTTTCTGCCAAAGCCTGATCTAAAGTTAGCGAGTTTCAGCAACAACAAAACCAGAAAGTTAAACTAAAAGGAAAGACAAATGTTAATCCAGATCTTGTACACCTTTTTTTTTTTAATTTTTAATTTTAAAATTTACGTTTGACTATTTTATAGCCGTCCCCCCCCTTTTTAACCATTATTTTAGTTAACAGTTTGTTCGTTTTTGTTCTTTGCACGAACCGCATGGAGCTGTGATAGAAATAAGAGATGGGGGAAAATCCAGAGCAGTTACATTTTCTACGCTGTTCTATTCCCCAGATGATGAAGATGCGCGATGCGAACACGGCGACTTACATCGAAGTCGGAAGGTGGAGCTATTCGGTGAACTTGTACAGCTGACTGGATATCGGATGTGAGATAACTGACGAGGAAGCACACGTTACCGAAATACACACAGAATACGTTTTCCAACAAAGTCCATGTTAACTCATTTCAAGACCCTGATTAAGCTGTCTGTTCTGGATATATATATATATATAGTTTATTAGATACTTTGGCATGAAGTCAAAGAGACGTCGACACTATAGAATGTTTAAGTTACACATGTTGCGTTTTATATTTAACTCAATTCCCCAGGCCTGTAGAACGATGGAAATGCTTAGAAATATCCCTTTCTCAAGGTTTGGCGTGATTAATTAAGTGACGGATGCTTAAATATGCAATCGGCTTAGTGTAAATAAAATGTCCCAAGTACTTTATACTGCTAGAAAAGTTGTTCCGTAGCTGAACATATATTTATATCTGTAATCATACTTACAGCACGTAGTCTGGGCTAGGAAAGCTGCTATTAAAACGACAATACTTTCCATTTTTCGAGTGGATGTGAGACTGTTGTTTGCTTTTAATATTAGCCAGACGTCACCGGATCGGACCAGATTTATATATAGTTCACCCGCTCAGTTAGCTACGTCGGGCTGTGCTATCATCTACCCGGCCGATCGTGGCTCCGGTCTCATTAATTAACCCAGCCATTCCTTCATCTCTCCTCACGTAATTCAACAGTCGAGACAGCGGGCGAGGAGACGGGCACCGAGGTCTCGCGCGCTCCGCAGTCTCGACTTGGAAAAGGTTTCCCCTGTTGCAGGGAACTCATGTTTAAAGTTTTTTTTCTCTTCTTTTTTTTTGTTTTTTTTAAAAAAAACAAAACAAACTGTTCATCCTTAAAGTTTCACATTACAGTTATTTAATTTGTCTTTGATGCGGGGGCCCTGGCCACGGATAGAATCTCGTGGGTGTTAAAAATTTAACGGAAATTACGTCATATGACGTCACGTTTACGCCTCTGGTTCGCCATTAGCCTGACCTAAACACGTGTATAAGATGCTATACTATTTTCTATTTTATTCTCTTTTTCATGAATAACAAGTTAACAGATTAGTGTAATAATGGACATCATCTCCCACCTCCCTTTTTTTTTTGTTTTAGGCGAAAGCGATTTATTATGTGTGGCTTCGTCTAACGCCTCTTTCCGGTCGATAAATCGACATCAATTAAGGGGGGGAGGGAATACGTTTTCAAAACTTTGGAATTTGTCGTAAAACAGGTAATTTCCGATACGAATCCAGTGTTTCTGTTCTTGGCTGTTGCATTTTCTTTTTCCTAACGCAGACGCATCAGTTGAATTCCTGTCGGCCCGTTTCCTTTCGGAAAAACCAGTTACACCAACTGTTGTCTTCAGAGTTGCTTCCCTTCCATCGTTAAACAGGCTGATAAATTATTTCGTCGAAACCGAACCCTGGCAAGGCTGTAATCGATTAGCTAAAGAAACGTTCACTTTCCGTAGAAACCGAATCACGTCTTACCTGGTTGAGAATCTCCTTCCCATTTTTCATCTGATTATGTATTAACTAGTATGAGTATTAAGATTATACCAAACAAAGGAAATTCTAAATGTCAATAAAACAACAGCGAAAGAAGAGGCAGTTTAGTCAACAGAAAATGTTTCCCCTTTTTTTGTTTAAATACATCAAAATTTGAAATCAGGCAATTTTCCTGATTACTGCTGCCAGCCATTTTACATTTTTACGCAGTTTTTGTTAGGCAAACAGAAAAATTCTTGAAAGATTCATTATCAAAGGATCTTCATAATTTATTCCGTACGCATCTTTCTTTCCGTGTGTTTAGCTTTTCCAAGGACTATGAGAAAGGAACTTAGCCGTTCTGACTGGCGGAAGCATACTTAGTTACAAAGCCAATGCGATTGAATTAAATACGTCATTTCTCCTTATAATTTTATAGCGCTATTATAGAATTCGTGAGTCGTCCCTCATTTCTGGGCAATTTTTAAACGCAGATTTTAGCTGTTTGTACACATCTTTGCTGCTGTTGTTGTTGCTGTTGTTGCATCAGGACTCACGCCATGGCAATACACTCAGGATAAGCTCCTTCCTGAGCCTTATCCTTAGCTACCAAGAAGCGTGTAGCCAAGCTTCACCCACCGCACTTGTTCTGTGCGCTTTGTAACCGGGGCGCGGAAAGTAGTTTGGCCGTCTCAGCCGTTCGTGCCGAGTCGTCCATCGCTGGCTCTGTCGTGTCGGAACTTCTGCAGACCGCCTTCCTTTGAAAATACCCAAAAGGGGCGAGTAACTCTGCGGCGCCACAAACCAAACTGAACGAACCAGCCAGAAGTAAGCGGAGAATTCAAAGAAACGTGAATTTTTGTTCTGTTTTGTTTTGACCTCGTCTTAAACTGTCAAGAAATGTGTGAGAACAGTAAGCTTTCAAAAGTCAGACGAGAGATTGTCGCCAGACTCTTGTCACGTGAGGATTGCAGCCATAGGTTCTGAAGAACGCAGACACTTGATATCGGTGGTCTTTATCGATGCAATGGAAGATGTCTCTTGAAGATGGCAGTGTACCCGGCCGGATTGAGACGCCCTTCGACAAACATCAATTCTGCTTCTTCCACGATGCCAGATTGCCGATATACCAAGACACTTTCGCCTCCATGCTTACCATCATTAGGTCTTCGCCAAACACAGGTGTAAACTGTAGTCGTTAACTAATGAACCATAAACTCACAAGTCTTGCCAGAGACGCTTTCTGATTATGCCTCTTGAAGTGTTTTATAATATAAGTTTGTTTTTTTTTTTTAAATCTGGAAGGTACCGGACTTCGTAGGTGCTAGATCAGGTAATGTGCCGGTTTATATCCACATATTTAAATAATAGCCATAATTTTTCTATACTCTAAGAAATCACTAACAATAACTAACCTATAATTGTAATGCATAGTAAAACATAATAAACAATACTAATAAAAATCCACCTAAATTAAGTGAAGAATGAGCAGCCCTGTTTGTAGCAGACTTATGTACAGCACCGATCGGACTAAACCCATAATAACTGAGCAATGCTAATGTTAATACACTCTCTTCCATCTTATTCCACGGCTCCTTGAAGGGCTATTCTTCGACAGCAATATAAAATAATTCAAAGAAATGGGTTTTTATCGGAGAAATAAGTAATATAAAATGTTTTCATACAGCATTAAATATCCAGACACACGCACCGGTAAGTCATGTGGGAAAGTAACTGGTTCACAGCGCCGCACAGCGGTGGTAAATTGCACTAGTTCGGCCTGGTGCCAGCACGATTAAGAGCAGAGCGTTCGGCGATAATATTGGCTACCAGATCTTCAAAGTGTTTGAAGATCTCTGTCTTCGATACTGATCACACCCCGACCGGCCTATGACACAACTTTGGATAGGCGGAATTCATGTCGCAGAATGAACTCTTTTCCGCCTGGTGGTGACTGCCGGAACTGGTTATCTGCCAGTCTGAACGTCTTTTATACATATATATATTCGGTCACGCACGTTCATTCGTGGTGCTGGCCAAATTAATCCATGTATTGACTTGCACGCACTCCGATTTCAAATTCTTGCCAGTTGGCAGCCGGATAGAATCATCAGTTGTCGGCAGACCGCTGGACAGACCCGTATCACGGTGTTCAGCAATACGCCAGCTACATTTAGATTAATGATGACCTATGCTCGGTCATTGCTGGACAAAGGTATTGCTGCCCACTTCTGCTGTTTTTACTATAAAATCTATTAACACTTTTAATGAACGGTTTGGGAGGGGGAATACGAGTTGATAGACAATTACTGAGATGATATGGTTGCGCTATTAGTTTTCATGATTGATGGTAAAGAAACAATATAAGACTTCTGTTCGTGACGGGGCAAAACTCGAAGTTATCTTCATATTGGTTTTATCTATTTTTTTTTAAAGCAAATTAGATCCGAAACAAAGTGAGACAATTTTCCTTAGTTCCACTCTTTTTTTTTTTGTTTCATAGCGGTTGATTAAAGTCAAATCAATGGTTTATACGGTATATAAATACAAGGGAACTGCCCGGTTACAGTAACGTCTGTGCCCCGGACTTCGGTAACTAAGCAACCTTATACTGCATGTCGCTGCAAGAGAGCAGAGCAAGGTTAAAGAATCGCATTGGGCTCGCTTAATACCATCTTTCTCATATTTAATTCAAATTTAATACTAGCATCCATTACTTTTATTTTTCTAAAATCCGGTTCACACCTTTTTTTGGCTGTTAGATGATGCTGGAGAAAATTGGAGTATTTAACAGAGAGAGAGAGAGAGAGAGGGGGAGGAGAGAGATGGCTGAGCGAGGAGAGGGAGGGAGAGAGATGCTGAGACGGGAGGAGAGAGAGAGGGGGGGGGGAGAGAGATGCTGAGAGCGAGAGCGAGAGAGAGAGATATGCTGAGATGAGGAGAGAAGAGAGAGATAGATGAGAAGAGAGAGAGAGATGCGATACGGGGAGGGAGAGAGAGATGGAGAGAGGAGATGAGGAAAGATATGCTGAGAGAGAGGATAGAGAGAGAGAGAGGAGCGAGAGAGATAGAGAGAGAGAGAGAGAGAGAGAGAGATTCAGGTGTATGCTGATTACGAGAGGACTGAGAGAGAGAGAGAGCTGAGTTCATGAGAGGAGGGGAAGAGAGAGAGATGTGAGAGAGAGAGAGAGAGAGAGTGAGAGAGAGAGAGATATGCTGAGATCGACTGAGAGAGAGGCTGAGAATAGAGAGATAGAGAGAGAGAATAGGAGAGAGAGACTGCTGAGACGGGAGGAGAGAGAGATGAGTGGGAGGAGTTCATTTCGATTTATGGTCACGCCCTTGTATAAACAACTCCAACTTTTTCTTTCTTTTGTTTTTCTGTTTCCTAAAAAAAAATCTATTGGTGAACGTGCAACAAAAAGAGGGCGGGGCTGCCTCGACCGCTGGAGAAGCTGCCAGGGCTGTACATTCTTTCATGACGAGAAATAATAGACTGCATGTTGTAAAAATAAATCTTCGCTCTCCTCTACTAGACTTTATGTCAGTTACTTCCTTATAGGAATCTATATACCAGTATAATTTTACTCCTCTTTTCTTTTTCCTGCTCGAATCTTCCGCTCCTATTTTACTGCGCATACCATATGCCATCCAAATGAAAGAGCAATGAGCACATTTTGAAATTATATCCTGTTTAATGGATAACTGCGTACACATTTCAAAAGCTTCTTGGCCCATTACCATTTAAATGAAACCTGTATATTTTATCACATGCACATGGGCTGATCGTAAAAATTTTTTCAATGTGCAGATCGATTTTTTTAAAGTCGACGAGAGATCAAGGCACCGTGAGTATCCAGGCGGGTTGCTACAGGGTTTTATTCTCATTCCGCTGTTTATCAGTTTAATCTCACTCAGTACAACGATCGTGGCTTCCAGAACCAACTCATCATAGGGGTTAGTTCACGTGCGTAACCTGCACTTCCTCAGTTTCGTTACATTCAGCTAAATAAACAATTAGTGCAAACGGATAAAAGAATAGTTTTAATGAGATTTAAGTTTGAAACCGCTAAGATACATTCTTGGCGGTCGCCAGCGTTATTGGGATTCGTGAGAAATATTTTACGCACAAAGCGACACCTGTACTTGTTCTGGGTGGGTGGGGGGGTCGGGGCGGCGGGAGTAAGAACGAATTATACCCGATCCCGAGAAAATCAAAAATTATCGGGCGATCTCTTCTCCGCTCAGCAGGTACATAAAGGTCAAAAGTACCATTGTTGTATCGAAAGATCGGTTTCCCGGTAAAACGAAGGGTCCGTCTTTTTTAGACCGTCCACGACCGCACGCCGGACATTTAAACATATCCAGCTTCGGTGGAAACTTATCATCATCTTATATTTGGCTGCTCTTTCCATCTGTCTTCGAAACTTGCTCGAACTCTTCTTGACATCGATTTTATCGAATCTGTCGCAGCTTCCTGGCCAGTGTCTTTACAAAAAAAATCTTAAACGATTTTTTCCAAAGTTCATAGAAGCTTGACGTTTGTATATTTCCTCTGTAGACTTTAATACACGTGATACATTTTCATATGGGTTTTAATTAAGAGGGAAGCGAACCGCGACTTTAGGGATATTTGGCTCTGTTGAGATGTGAAACGATTATCCAATAAGCAGATTCTACTAGCCTGACGTTGTAATATCTCCTCGGCCTTTTCTGTAAGCACAGATGACCGATGACGGGAAGCAGCACGTGTCGTATGGGAAGGTCAGTCCGATTATAATGATTCCAGAATAAGAAACAAAGGGAAAATGTCCACGGGGTCTAAAGCTAAAATTGTGTCAGCTTACACTTATTCAGAGTTCAGCAACTGGTTAAATTGAAGCCATTAAGTGACGATAAAAACTATATCAGTGGACTTTCTTAAAAGATGTTTCTTTTATAATAAGTACAATTTACTTAAACTTGTGACCTTGCAAAATGTACACTCCAAATTTACTTATCGATTTCGTTAGCGAATTATTAGTTTTTCAATTCTTATTTTCCCACCTGAAAGATTTTGCTATTTCGTCGGTGTCAAAATGACTCGGAGACACATTAATAGCGCTAGGTCTAAAAGAACAATGGTACTGTAGAAATAAAAAAATACTTTATTGCTCAAAACTGCTAACTTTCATCATCTGAGCCTTCAGCGAATCGTGATCTTCTTGCTGGTGGAGAGTCTTGCCTCGATGTTGTTGGCTGTTGACTGATCGGGGCGCTGGTTGCTGAAGGTTGGCGGGATGGCTGTGGCAATCTCTTTAAATAAGACGACAATGAAGCTTGCCGCATTGATCGACGCTTCCTTTCGCGAAGGATTTCTCTGTAGCATGCGATACTGTTTGATAGCATTTTACCCACAGTGGAACTTTCGAAATTGGGGTCAATCCTCTCAAAACCTGCCGCTACTGTATCAACTAAGCCTATGTAATATTCTATATCCTTTGTTGTTATTTCAACAATGTTCATTGGATCTTTGCCAGGAGTAGATTCCATCTCAAGAAATGATTTTCTTTGCTCATCCATAAGAAGCAACTCCTCATCCGTTAAAGTTTTATCGTGAGATACCAGCAATTCAGTTGCATCTTCAGGCTCCACTTCCAGTTCTCTTGCTATTTCCACTACATTTGCAGTCACTTCCTCCAATGAAGTCTCGAACCCTTCAAAGTCAACCATGAGGGACGGAATCAACTTCTTCCAGACTCCTGTTAATGTTGATATTTTGACCTCCCATGAATCACGAATGTTCTTAATGGCATCTAGAATGGTGAATCCTTTCCAGAAGGTTTTCAGTTTACTTTGTCGAGACCCATCAGAGGAATCACTATCTATGGCAGCTATAGCCTTAAGAAATGTCTGTCTTAAATAATAAGACTTGAAACTCGAAATGACTTCTTGATCCAGGGACTGCAGAATGGATGCTGTGTTAGCAGCAGGAAAACAACATTAATCTCGTCGTACATCTCCATCAGAACTCTTGGGTGACCAGGTGCATTGTCAATATAAGTAATATCATGAAAGGGGTCTTTTTTCCGAGCAGTAGGCTTTGACGGTGGGCTTAAAATATTCGGTAAACCTTATTGTAAACAGATGTGCTGTCATCCAGGCTTTGTTGTTCCATTTACAGAACACAGGCAGAGTAGATTTAGCATGATTCTTGAAGGCCCTGGGATTTTCAGAATGGTAAATGAGCATTGGCTTCAACTTGAAGTCACCAGCTGCATTAGCCCCCAACAAGAGAGTCAGCCTAACCTTTGCAGCTCTGAAACCAGGCAATGACTTCTCTTCTCTAGCTATTAAAGTCCTAGATGCCATCTTCTTCCAATATAGGCCCGTTTCGTCCACATTGAAAATCTGCTGCTTAGTGTAGCCGCCTTCATCATTTATCTTCTGGATAGCTTGCTGGATCAGCACTAGCTGTTTCACCTTGCACTTCTATGTTGTGGAGACGGCTTCTTTCCTTAAACCTCATGAACCAACCTCTGCTAGCTTCAAACTTCTCCTCTGCAGCTTCCTCACCTCTCTCAGCCTTCATAGAATTGAAGAGAGTTAGGGTCTTGCTCTGGATTAGGCCTTGGCCTAAAGGAATGTTGTAGCTGGTTTGGTCTTCTATCCAGACCACTAAGACTTTCTCCCATATCAACAATAAGGCTGACTGTCTCGCTTTCTCATCACTCTCGTGTTTACTGGAGTAGCACTTTAGTTTCCTTCAAGAACTTCTCCTTTGCGTTCACAACTTGGCTAGGCGCATGAGGCCTATCTCGGCGTTCGACATGCCTTTCTCACTAAGCTTAATCATTTCTAGCTTTTGACTTAAAGTGAGAGACGTGCGACTCTTCCCTTTCACTTGGACAATTAGGGGCCATTGTACGGTTATTAATAGGCCTAATTTCAGTATAATAACAATGAAAACGTTTGGAATATGGCGAGAATTGCGAGAATGTGACACGGAGACGCGAAACGTGCAAATGTGGTAAGAAGAGTGGCGCCAATCGACTCGCTCGATGCGATGTTAGCGCCGAAAACCATCGGGAGGAGGAGGAGGCACGTTCTGAAGATAATAAACGTGAGTAATTTGGGGGGGGGAAAGCGCAATAAAGCGAGGTAATCCTGTATGTGTTTCCGGAATGGGGGAGGCAACTCGGCTTTCTTGAACAACGACTGACTGGAGTGTTCCGATTTGACGTGTTGTGGTGGTAAAACGGTTAAAACCTGTGAACTACGGTGATGTAATAGCGAGAACATAGAAAAATAAAGTATACTACATGGACTATTTAAGCACATCACGCACGAAACTTGCAGAGACAGGCTTGCAAGTAGCGAACGGTTTATTTCTAGAACAGCAGTTTTTCGTTGATTTTTCCACGCTGTGGATAAGAACTTCTTTACATTCCTTGTTCAACCATTCCTCAAACTTTACGGTTATAAATAATCCCATTGAAAACGAATTGTTTCGACAAATTATTTTTATTCACTCTCGATGCACAAGTACTATTAGAATATGTTACTGAATAAATGAAGAGTTTGTAATGTAGGGGAGAGAAATATAAACCCAAAGCTAAAACTAAAATGTATACAACAGTAACAGTAAAGGATAGTTAACAATTAATTTTTTAAAAGTTAAAATCAGTTTGTTTTTTTTCTTAAATTTTAACTTTGTGAATATTTAAATTAAAATTAACATTTTGTTCATTTTTAATGTTTCTAAATCGCTTACATTTTTACTTTACTATAAAAATATTCTTCTTACACAGGTTCATTAGTCTCTAATTTGTGGTTCCTAAAAAAAATTACTATAGCACAATTTCCGGAAGAAAATAAATAAACAAAAAGTTAAAATTCTTTTAAAAAACAACAACAACAGTCATATAGTAGAGACGTTCAAATGAGGCAGTTATTTCAGTCGAGTTTCATCTGAACGTCCCCCGGATATACGTTAGTTCCAAGGGAGAGAATCATACTATTTGTCACACGACTGAAACAGCAGAGTTGTCGTCCCACTCTTCGACAAGATTCCTAACGGAAAGGTTGCGAGGGATCTCTCGTCTGTATCTCTCTGCCTCTGTAGGGCAGAGGCGAGGACATAACCAGAAATTCTGCCTGTATTTCTAGTCGCTGGCTACGCTTCCACTTACTCAGCGTAGAAAATTGGAAATGTCTGCCGTTCTCTAAGATTGTCTGCAAAAATTTTCCCAGAGGCCTTAAGACATCTTTCGATCGAAAAGACCTGGAGATTTAGTTGATAGCGGAGTTGCGGGTAAACAATTAAAATATGAACAATTCGGAATAATTTAATTGAGGGCTGCATTAACATTAATTACCCGTCCTCACGAGCCCGATTTGTAAGACTGAGTACAGAAAACTATCGGAATTGCGGCTAATCAAAGGGAGGCAACTCTATTGTGGGTGGAGCCAGGTTCAAAAGACAGAAATACTTAAGGATGTATGTAACGACTGGATGCCGTCCGTGGCGGAGTAAAACAAAGAGGAGATTTCGATAAAGACTTATTATTTATTCCCTTTGTTCATTAATTATTGGTTCAGAAGCGGATTTTGAGCAAACTTTAAATACGGCTACTCCGAGTTTTCGAGCGTTTATGCAAAAAAAAAGAAAAGAAAAATCTGTTTAGTATTGGTTGTCTTTTGCGCGTTGGCGTCAGGACCTGAGGGTCCTGGGTTCGATCCCCGCTGCTGGCACATTGTTGTGATCCTTGAGCGAGGTACTTTACCGGCATCGCTCCGGTTGCTGCTGTAAACTAAAGGTCAAAACAATCCCCCGTTTTCTTTCTTGTCTTCTTCTATTTTCACCATTTCGCGTTGCGCTCGTTGTTTTCTAAGAGAGTAGAAGAGGACAAACACTTATCTGCTGGTTGTTTCGGTGAGGAATTCCAGCCGCTCCGAGCACAGGTAAGCGTGGGCGTGGTCAGGCCTGGGGGGGGGGTAACCCGTTCTACTATCTTTAATCTTCTGGCTTTGGACCCCGCATTATATTCGGTCGGACATTCGACTTATTTATGGCAGACTGAAGTCAAAAACCGATTTCGATTTTTTTGCAAGCATTTGTTCGACTCTTGTCCGAATCCCAGGCAGTCGGGAAGCTTTGGAGTTGTGTGGCCGGACAGAGAAACCCGATAGCTTTAGAATGGTAGCGAAGACCAAAGAAGACACTGCCTACTCAGCGTCAGAGACTGGCCAAAGCAAATGGTTTTCTTGTTGGGCCAATTAACCACTTCCCCCAATTCCATGTTACCCAGACAAACATGGGTAGAATTTCAAATGGTTGGCTGTATTTAAATGGGATTATTTATTATTGCGTTATTACGTCCTCGCTACCTTTGTTCTAGTCATGTGCATCAAAATAAGTCACAGGAAGCGAGATGTACCAAAAAAATTTTTAGTGGGGAGAGGAAGTACATTTATTTTAAAAACGTGAAAAAGTCGGAAATGGTAAATTTGACATGGATCTATCTGGAAGTACTTAGAAAAACTGGATATCTCCTAAGGTTTTCTTTTTTTAAAAAACAAACAAACTGTTAACGGTACTATTACGTTTTTTGGCACTGACAACACAGATGTTGTGATATAAATTATACAAATTTATTGAAGATAGAATATTCGCACAATTCGAAACGAACCACGAAGTTTAACAAACAGAGCTAATTTTGCACAATATCTAGGAGTTGTTCGATCACTCAGAGTCGTCACACTGACAACAAATGGCCATTGCTTCCCCTCTGACGTCACATGACTTTCAGTGGATCGCATGGCCACGTCTGGTTTTCTTACTGTTCACCAGACGTCGGGCGAAGCTCCGGAATGGTCCAAGAAGCGCGTAGTTGCCGGAGAGTCTATCCCAAATATATCGTGGGAATAAGCTGGCATGGAAGACTTCGGATACATTCCTCACGACAAACGACAGTAGCACTGTCGTTGAAAGATTAACTGTTTACAGGGAGTATAACAGCGGGTCTCAGGGTGGCGCAGACCCGTTACAGTTCCATCAAAGATGAATTTGCTGTTATGGATGGTCACGTGACAGCACCCCTAAACTAACGCCACCCCGCCACCCAGACTTCTCCTAACAGGTGGGCTTGGTTTCCCAACAAGCAGGTAAACAGCCGTCGGCGAGGTGAAGGTTGGATGTACTTTCGTTAGAGAGGGACCCGATCACAGTCTACCAAGGTTCGGTTTCAGACAACTTTCAAACTACGGCGTTAGATTAGTGGGATTTAGCTAATCTCGTACAGTGGTGTGACCGGAGACACGGGTCCCGCGATCTTATCGCGCCTCGTTCTGGCCAGAAAAGGCCTAGACTGCTCTGAGCCGAGCGAGCGGTGCAACCGGTCATCGCTGCCGTGGCGCCCCCTGCCGAAGTCGGGCGGATAACGACCCGCGTCGCGCGAAGTTCGGCAGCCACATCCATTTCTTCTGCATACGTCCATCATCCAATCGTTCTGGCTACGGACGCGGTACCGTACCTTCGATGCCCGGTCAGGTCATTGCGCGAATATCCTCGGTATCGGCCATCGTCGCGCGAATCCGGAATTATCCGACATCGGCTGTCACCCTCACCTTTTCTGGTGCATCCACAGACGACGGCCCCATCGGACCACGCGAAACCTCCTGCGACCCGGGGACAGTCGCGTCCCTATATTTCTTTACATCCCCTTTTATATGCAAATATTTAGGAATCGTCGCTCGTAAAAAAGGCCTGGCGCTTGTTTCTTTGTAAAACTATAATTAGCAGCTTTCAGCTCGATGCCGGACGGGCACGGAGGGGCTCGGCGTCTCCCTCCTGCCGCGAGAAAGGCGGAACTACCGCGACGACCTGTGCTCCCGTACGTGCGCGCATCCGTCGTCGGTCGTCGTACGCACGCAACACGCGAGAGAGGGGGAGACTGCGGGTCTCCAAACGGCCATCCCCAGCGCTAACTACCGGTCGGCTTGTTTATAAACACCAGAAAGCAGGGGTTAAGACGGTATGGAAATCCCCTGGGTAAGTGCGGGGAACTGGGGACGCGAGCGAAAAACAACAAAACTAATTGGATTTCACCTCGTGAACCGGCCTCGAGTTATATCACATCGCACTCGCTCGTACCCTGTGTTCGGTCGTCCTCCACACCCACTTACCGTCGTCTTCTGCTCTAAAAAAGAAAAAAAAAAAAAACTTTATCTCTATCAACAAATATTTAGACTGATTTCATCACAACAGTCCGCGGCTTATTTAGACGCCTCGCGCGGTATCTACGCCACCGATCTCGGTCGCTCGGTGCGCGGAGCCTCTGCTCACGTGACCCGCGTTCCTCCGGTAACTGATAGGACATGTCATTAGCCCAGGTTAGCCGGGGCTCTGTTTTGTTTACAAACATGCCACGCCAGTCTTGCGTGGCCGACTGACGCCAGCCCTCCATCTCTACGTCTCTCATCCTGTCATCCTCCCCAGCACACATTGTGGCCGAGACGCCCGCTTCTACCGGTCAGATTTTCTGAGATCGTCTCGAGACCCTCTTTATATAGAACAGCTATCGAATATCGATTACTTTGTGCAATTTTCAGTAGACCCCTCCCCTCCCCATCATTTAACTGAGTCAATTAATACCAGAAAATAAGAGCGAAAACAGCGGTACACATATATTACGACCTATAAAGGTTCGGTGCTGCCGTAAAGTCGTAATAATCGACATGAGATGCCGTTAGTGATGCTTTAATGATGCTAAAACTGAAAGTCGGATACATGTCCTGTAAACGATGGCGAATGCCAGTCTTTAGAGATTAAGAAATCAAAGCTTTTCGTCCGGTGAATATCGCTTTAGATCAATCAGTAATAACTTAAGAAAACGAGAACAAAGCTATTGATTAACCGATTAGAGTGCCGTCGTAGCTTAACGATAATCGATAGCGCCGTCGAAAGACAGCGGAATTCGCGTCTATCCACAAGATTTACAGCCTTGAACGAGCACTCGACTGGTTATTAATATCGGGGTTTGACTCGCCACTGAAAAAAACCCACGGTCTCGTTTTCCAGCAAGGCTGCTGGGGAACGATCATCCCGCCCTTTCCAACCCTCCTCTGGCTGGTGGGGGCGCACGCGCACAGGAAAGAGGGGACCTATGTTTTCGCTTCCAAAATGACGCCGACTCGTTTAGCGGCAAAATGTCCGATATACGGCAGGTGTTTGTTTGTTTGTTTGTTTTTTATAATTTGAAGTTGAATAGAAGCGAAAGTCGGGGCGCTGTAAAGTTGCTCGTTTTGCTTGAGAAAAAGGAGAGGAAGAAAGAAGAAGCCGCCATATTTGATTCACGACTGTTGATACCACGAGTCGTTCGCAAGGGAGGTAACTCGGTATCGCGGCGTGTCGCTGTTCAGTAACCCCTCGTAAATCACGGCTGTCGGTCGCTTAATAGCTGAAACAACCACGGCGTCATTGGAAATATTTAGCAATAAATTTGGCGAAAGGGTATCCGGCTTTACTTCGTCGGCACCAATCGACCTCTCTCTCTCTCTTTTGTAGGATCGTTTTCCTCCTAGTTGTTGATTTCCAAGGAAGGACGACCGGGTCCGATCCCAGAATTAGGTGGACGACGAGGGGAAGCGCACTGAACGCTCTGCACTATAGCCAGGCTACAGCTCACCTAGGTTCGATTTGTATGCTACTGGACTTATAAGTCGGCTAGAACAAACAACTCCAATCGCATTTCCAAGGAACCAAACACCAAGACGAGTTAGTTCATCAGTGGCGGCCATTACCAGCTCTCCGCACCTGTCTCTCGCTACTTCATTAGAATAACGGTAAACTGCGAGACTGTCATCCTGGCTGGCAACACCATTGAACTTTACACCGGAACTGTCAGGAAACGAGGGACCCTGAAGAAATATTTTATTTTAAAGAATTAATGAGAGAGAGTCACACACACACAACACACACCACACACACACACACACACAACACACACACACACACACACACACCACACACACACACACACACACAATTCACATACACACACACATACATACATAAACACATACACACAAACACAGACACACACACACACAACATACATACACACACACACATTCACATACACACACATACATACATAAACACATACACACAAACACAGACACACACACACACATACATACACACACATACACACAATACATACATAACACACACAAACAACACATACATTCACATATACACACACATACATAACACACACATACACACAATACATACACACAACAACACACACCATACATTCACATACACACATACACACAATACAAATACATAAACACAACAAACACACACATACATTCACATACACACACACATATACACAATACATACATAACACACACAAACACACACATACATTCACATACACACACACATACATACATAACACATACACACACACACATGCACACAATACATACATAACACACACAACACACACATACATTCACATACACACACATACATACATAAACACATACACACACACACACACACACACAGTGTCGATATTTAAATTTGCGTGTTAAGCAAAAAAAAAATCACTTTTTCTTAATTTAGTCCTTAATACCCTGAGTTTCTCCTTCTCTCTCCCCACTAAAATAGTGCTCTATCCCTGATACAATACTAATAAATATACAATTGTGCAAAGAAAATCACACAATAATAATAATAATAATAATATCACGAATTTATTTGCCGTTCGGCGCCACCACTGGTAATTTGGTAGAGATACGAGTTGACTTCGGAAACGCATGGTTTGTGATATACAGTGTCGTCCTGTAGGCAGATCACTAGGTCGTCTTATAATTAGACTTCCCACGCCCACGCTATCGGGAAGGTACTGTTGAGGATTACAGATGTTTTTCAGTTGCAAAAAAAAAAAAAAAAGGTTTATATATATAAGCGTATGTGTGTGTGGTTCGTACGTGTGCAGGACTCCATTTCAGAGCGACATGTGTATTTCATTACACAGCTGCGAGCGAGGGAGACAGGGTTGGCCGGTAGAATGGCGTAACGACTTGGCGGCACGGATATGCAATGGCAGACTTTGGAGGGGATGGAGAAACAGGTCGTACCAAGGTTCTCCGAGTGTCTAATTACTTTCCTCTGTTTGATTATCCGGCTGGTAGCGAGCAACGCCTAGCGGGACTCTGAACGCTTCAGTATTCAGGGCATTAAATCGAAACGTTTGTTTGGTAGGCGGCTGCTGATGTGCGCAGGTACCATCAGTGCCACTTTTTTTTTTGATTTTTAGCCGACTGTAATAATATTAAAGCTGAGTTATCCCATATTAGTGCCCTTTATAGATTCTTTAACTGATCCGAGCAAATCACGCTGTATCTCAGTTCCCCATCACTAGGCGTAAATATCCGTAGTGTCCATCTACTACTATTAATAAGTACAATCGCTTTACTGTCTGATCAGCAGGCCTTCCCAGGAACTTAATTATTTCAATTAGCAGTCAGATTAATGACTTGCGGGCCCTTGATAAGTAAACACATTGAATAATCGAAAAGTGATCATCGCAGATTCTGGTATTAACCATTATGCGGAACAACCGACATCATTAAATCCGCCTAGTTTGTATACGAGACGTTAAGAAAGGGACCTGATCGTTTCCCTTTTAATAATTAAAGGTGTGGAGAATGTGGAGAGAGGCAGATTCTTTTGGCCATCCACATTTACAAATAATAGGGGAGGTAAGTACAAACTGGCTAAAGTGTCAGCGCGTTCCGATATTATAAATAGAAAGATAAAAAAAAAAAAAACAGTAGAATTTTAAATGAATAAAATGAACTAACAACAATGGTTGTTAACGGTGTTATTGTGAATCGATTAAAGATCAAACTGATCGGCACCCTCTTTCCTGGAGGCCTTGTGTTAAGCTAGAGCATCTTCTTTCTGAGCGATTATTGACTGCAAACTCGCCGAGACTTTTTAGGAATACTAAATGAAAGTATCTTTGTAATGTTCTGACAAGTTGCTTTCTTTACTGAGCGTTCAGGTGATGCCTCTCTCTCCCTCTCTCCCTCTGACGTCTCTCTTCTCTACGATGGCTGCTGGACGGCAAGAACCAGAGGAATCAAAACATTTCAGCAGATATTTACCGAGTCTTCCGAATTCCTGTCGAAATACTAAGAAAACGGGTCGCATCCCTGTTAATGGCGATGGCGTGAGTCTAATTCCTGCTTTGATGTAAGGGAAACAAATAAATAAGGCGGCCGCTGTTTAGAAACCTGCCATTTTTATTATAATGTATCGCTGGACGGGCGCAAATTCGCAGAACTCCGTGCCTGCTTTAGAACCGGGTCCCGTTCGTCAGCCTTTTCGAGATCTTATTTGTCCTGATGCTGAAAGCCACTATAAAGATGCTTAAAGAATAGAAAGTCCAGTCACAAATACCCCGGCTACACGGCACTTCCACCATGAGGAACATTCTCCCATGCGACCCGGTTCGGAAGTCGAAACTAAGTGGTCTCCAGTACATGAAGAGCTCCAATTATTCACTTAGTATTCCATGACGCAGTAAATACTTTTGTTTGTCTGTCTTGTTACCAAGTTTGAGTTGAAGCCGCCTAAGGTTTTTCCTAATCAGCTCCAACTTTAGTATTAGTTACTAGCATCCTTGTTGGAGACTTGGACACCAGATAGGAACAACCGTCTTATTCTGTACAACTCCCCGCACCCGCGCGCCATGTTTGTGCGAGAGAGAGAGAGAGTGTGTGTGTGTTTTTGTATGTGTTTGTATGTGTGTTTGTGCGAGAGAGAGAGAGAGAGTGTGTGTGTGTGTGTTTTGGCAAATTAGAAAATTTTGCCTCGGCTCATCACGCTCGGAATGCAAAGTTGAGCTGTTGTTTTGACTTGTACGGCTGCAAGTGTTTGTTCTGAGTAAACAGCACTTAGGCTGAGGTAAGGTGCCTGAATATTTAAGTAGTGACACTATGCTATCATTGTTATTATTCAGTCCACGTTGGTCGGGATATCTCTTTGATTGCTGCTGATATCAGAAGCCTCGCTCGCCCATTGTCGCCTGATGCCTGCACTCTCTGACTGTCTTGGCGCTCCGTAAAAAAGAAAAAAAACTCTTGGACGTAGAGGCATTTAACTACCTGTTTGATGTTTAATTAAGCATGGACAGAGATCTCGCGCGACGATCTGTGTCAACCGGTTTGCAGACCTGGAAACACCGAGGCATCCGTTTTTCCCCAGGTGTCAGCGGAGGATAAAAAGAAAACGTAGATAAAGAAGACATATTTACTCCAGGTATCGGGAGTCGAGACAGATTAATGCTTACAACTTAGTGCATTGTGCCGCAACAAAACCAGAACGACAGCTTTTGATGTGAAATATAAAACTCGCGCGTACAAACACCCATAGAAAGAGAATGAAGCGACAACAAAAGATGGACGGTAGGATGTCTTTGAAGACGTCTGAAAATAATGGATTAAAGAAAGCGCAGTTCGTGTGCACCAGCAGTGATGAGGAATTAAAGACAATCGGTCGTTTCTCTCAGGGTATCGTCCGAGAAAGTTCGCCGACGCGATGTCGATTACCCGCTTTTAGCGCCCCCTGACGAAGCGTTTTCCGTGGACCACAACCTGTTGTAGGCGACCGAGGTTGTTTGTGAGGGAGTCGCTCTCTCGAGGGAGGGGGAAGGGTTCTGACGCGGCTAAGATGAGGTCAAAGATCGTTTGACGCCGGTCAAGCGGAACATCTTCCCACCGCTGATAACTAACCGACAGGAGCCGTAGATCAGTCTCGTCGACGGTTGGCTTCGTTTCGGAACGACGCGAGTTCGATCCAGTCGAAATCCATCTGACACAGCTAACCGTATTCGCTGCCTGCCTGCCCCCTCTTTTTAAACTCGGGTGTTTTGCGTTTGCGTAAATTCCAGGGGCTCTGGAGTAGCCAACGGAAGCTGCAATACCTGTCGGCAGGTCCGAAAACTGGAGGTAGATCGCAGAAATCGATGCGATCAGCCGTTTGCCCATTTGTTTCTTGTTACCCTCTTTGAACACTTATGTGACATCCCTTTTTTTTCCTTCTTCTTTTCCACTCCCCCCCTTCTTTTATAATCTGGTTTCAGGTCTTAATTCCATGTCGTAAGCGACCTCGTTCACACCGTGGTCTGTTTTTGTTGGAGAGCCTTATCAGACAGTCAGGAAGCTGCTTAAGCGCTTAAATCCGTTAGGTTCGACTCACTTCACTCATTTATTTAAAAAAAAACACACCGGGGCCGGACAGAATTAAAAGGGAAGCTAAGTAAAGTCAGGTGACCGGCACCTGTGTGTTTAGGGCCGTGTTCGGAAGCCTCGACTGGGAAGTGGGGTTTTTTTTTTGGACTTTTGAGGTCTCTCGCCAGAGAAGACTGAAGCTAGCAGTCGAAATCTCCGGATAAGCAAAAGCTTTTGCTCGCTTTAGAATTATTCTCTGGTTACCCTCGCCAGGGCTGCGGTTCAGCCTCGTACCCTGTCCCCCCCCCCTCGTGACGTCATTAGAGGCGCAAACACTAAACAGACGCAGGGTTTGGCTCCAAGCAACAACGGGTCTTTCCAGCGCTCCTGACATCGCCTTTTGACATGCTAATTACTCTTGACAGGTGGCGCGTATGAAGCTCGACTAATGCCTATAAGCGATAATAAGCCGAACAATGAAACAAGCAAGCCTAAGACCTATTTATATACGTTTTAGTCTTCTTAATTCGCTTTTGTGTGCGTGCGCACAATCGACAGTCCTATTGTGGGCGTCGTCGGACCATCTCTTACGCTGTGCCCGTGTATACGGAATAACTTCCTCGTAAATGAACTGGCTCACCGCTGATTAAGCCGGGCTACTTTCAGTTAGTGAAGAAGTTACTGGCGATCGCGAAGCTCGCCATCCACTCCTGAATCAGCAGTAGTTTAGTGCGTATTTAACCCCCTTCCCACCACACCTGCACCCGTCTTTTTTCATTTAGGCTGAACGTACAACTCTGTAAATCCTTGCATATATAATAGCGAAGGGCTAGAAAACTTTCAGGGTCGAACCTTACTCACAGCTAACACACACACACACACACACACGATGTCGTTTAGTTCCACGCCAGCTTGGATATCCTGCCGGAGTTTCAAGAGCCGCTATCTGCCATTTGCGAGAAAAATCTGTTCTTGTTTTCGCCCTTTTCTCTCTCTTCCAAACCAGGAAGTGGCAGAATAACCTGGATCTTTATTGGCAGAAAATAGTCCCGATGTCCCGGTTTGTGCTGCTAATGCGTCACTGCAGGATGGATGCGGGAGGAAGACGCGAGAAGCAAAAGTAACTTCCAAACGCGGTCAGGTCGCGCCAGGGTCCCCCGTCTCTGCTTCTTCATTTATTTATCTATTTATCCATGCAACGGCATCTGTCGCTCAGCTCCTCCAATTTAAGGAGCCGGCCACGTCGGGAACTTCTCGTCGGAGGCCGCCGAACTCCAACATTTCCTTTCAGGGATCATTAGCCGCGAGTGTGGCACGAATATTTATTTAATCAGCCATCGCGGATCGATGTTCCGGTGAAGGAGGTGGGCGTGAGTAGCCCGCTGACGTAACGGGGAGACAGCCCCGGCATTGTGAGACCCGACCACACAGAGACTTCCACCGCCAGATGCCGGGGTAGAAAACAATAATGAATCATTCCTCTCGCAGTCCACGTAATTCGCTTCAGCTTGGGATCTTGTTGGAAAATTATCGGGGAGGGGGGGTCCGCCATCAACTGGAACCTTAAAATTCGGATGGCAAGAAAAGGCTGGGAAGGGGCGGGCAGACAGCCGGGGTCCGATGACAGTTGGATTCTGATGTAGGAGGCAGCCGAAGGTTTAAAGATAAAGTCCGCTCGGTTGTCTCTTTTAGCGGGAGATGAAGAATGTAAGGGTCGGGGGGGGTGATAATACTCCCCTGGGAAGCTCTCAAAAACCTTAAATTGTTTAAGGTTTCTTCAGTAAACGAAGTCCGTGACAACTCTGTACATTCGAAACTAGTTTACAGCAACTGTACAAACTGGTACACAAAACTCCGGGCGGATTTTTTAAAGTCCGTGAATGCAGCCAGTCCACGGCCTTTCGGAAGTTCGGGGAAGTGACATCTTACAGCCACTATTGAGAATTCAAGAAACGGTTTCGCGATGTGCTTTAGAATTTGAGAAATCGTCATTCCATTGCATCTTCAGGAAGTTGGATAACACATCCGGCTTACGACAATCGATAACGGAACTGCTTTATGAGGCAACAAGCCTTCCAGAACGAGGCTGGGTTTTAAAATGTAAACTATTTAAAAACCGTAATAGATCTGTTCCGAAAGGAACACGTGGCAAACTTTCTTTTACGTGTTTACGGTTCGAATTCTCTTCACAGCAACTTTCTGCTAGGATGGAGATAATCTTCGTTATCCCTTTTCCTGGCGCTATCAGAATGTTATTGAAGAACATCTACTTAAAGATTTTTTTTTAAAAAAATAATAATTCAAAGCAAAATGCCCGATATAGCAACGATAATTCTAGCAATCGCGGTTACTGAACTGCGGAATAACCATTTCTCTCTCTATAGCTTTACATTTATATATACATTGTTGGAAATAATTATGAAAACAGAGAAAAAACTGAGTATAAAATTCAAATAAAAACGTGATGGATGGAATCGCGTCTCATGTGTAAAATTAAGTGTACAGCCATGCGTTCATATAGTCAGTCAGTCCACTGTCCAATGCGATTGGGTTGTTATGGGAACAAGCGGAAAGTGCCACATCTGCAGGACTGTAAACGTTTAGGGAGTGCGCTATCATTGTGGTGTAGTGAATTTCTGAGAAATGCTATGACTTTCGGGAAGGAAATATCAGATGAGAAGTGAACATAAATCAAAGTCTCGGCTGGTGAAGAAGGCTGCTCGGTGTGGCAGAGTGCAGCCCCCGACTTCAAGACACGCAGAACCGGAACTGATGGCGATAGATGCAGCAGTCGAGGAACACAAATCCAAAGTGTTCCGGGTGCGATGTTACGGTGCCTCGGCGTGTGTTTCGTACGCGAAAGACGGCGACGTGCCATCAGAGGTTCTGCGGATGATCGAGCTGCAAGTAAGGGAACTATCGTTTTTTGTTGTTTTCTTTCTTTCTTACAACAGCAAAATTCGCATAAGCAGCGGGGTGATCTCAGTGGGCGTGTTGGCAGGCCGGAAGTCTTCGCTCAAGGTGGGTGGGGGGCGCGGCAACCAAGCGACGGAGCCGGAATGAAACAGTGCGGTGACCAAAATCTAGAAGAAGGCGGCGGCTCTCTGAAGGCGAGTCGCTTTGGAAACAGTCGACGGCAGTTTGTTCGGAAGCGGACCCGGAAGCGGTATTGGACCAACGGAAGCGCGCGAGAGGTGAGGGGGGAGACTTCGTGTCGGCCAAGATTGTCAGGGATCTGCTTAAAAATCGAAGGTATTCGGACTGCCGGGGAAAAAAAAAAAAAAGCGGGCAGGTGTAGGGCCACCGTGTCATTCGATCAGGGCGACATCTCGTCGGGTGGAGGAGGAGATTCGACGTTCAGCAGGACGGGGACCTGACGCATACAGTCGTTTTTCCCGAAACGTCGTCTGGGACGCGAAAGGGCGATGTGGGATTATTATTATTATTAGTAGTAGTACATGGCTACTGAGAAAGGCAAACGGCAAAACGAACACCTTGGATGAATTGCCGAAAGTGCTACAGCGTATTTGGAACAACATCCGACAGTCACACATTGGTAACCCGTAGGGGACATGAAAACAGGCTGTCCTGCTCTATGGATCACGTGCCAAATACTAATGCAATGTGTACTCTTGCATATCCTCTAGTGTTTCCATAATTATAATATATATATATCCCAGCGTCTGCCGGTTTAGTTGATGTGTCAGTTTTTAGCATGTTCGTAAACTACAATGGGAAATGAAAACCTGTTCCGTTTAGAATTAGATCACAAAAAAGATGTCTTTCTTTTACCTGAGAATTCATTCTTTCTTATGATGTTGACCATAATTCGTTTGAAACAGCAAGTCCTCGCTACTTTATCTTTTAAAGAAAGAAGAATGGGTAAAATGAAATTGATAAAAAGCTATTCGTGTGGGGGTGCAACTTAATCAACAGGATGTTGAGATCATCGCACATTTATTTTTTGAAATAGTAGAGGGATTAGAACGAAGCCCGTCTTGGATATAACGGCATCCAGCCTAGTTTCATTTTAACGTCTCTACCCCAGAGAAATCCGTGCCTTATTTTCCTAAATGTAGTAACTATGGTTCTTGCTACAGCCGGGAAATCCACCCAAGCGTATCTAAAAGCAAATGACATCTCACCTGTCTGGGCCGTGATTCAGTAGATTTCGGCCAATTTAAAAGAAATCTAAATACGAGTCAAAGGTCGGTGGGTGGGTTGGTGTAATGGATAGTGAAGGTGGTTGGGTTAGTCGGGGGTGTGTAGGTTGTGTGGAGCAGACAGTGGAAGATTCTACAGTCGTAGCCAAAAGTTTGGTATTACCCTAAAAAATAACAGTAACAATCTACTTTCGTATCTAAGCTCACATATCTTGACATTGCACCCGTGACCACCTCCAAAAGTCTGCTCTTGAACGTGTCCCCCTATTTGTCTGGTCGCCCTGATCTACAAGGTTTCTCTCAGAGGCCGTGGGTAAACCTCCAGAGAGGTTCGCGCTTTAAATGAGTTAATGTCAATTTATTAGGCAAGCCAAGGCAGAATTAGAACATTCTGGGGGTGATGCAAAAACTGTTGCCCCCAATTGGCCGTACGTACCCCATCGGAGGAATCTCTACGGTTAATCTGTACCAGACCAATTCGCGTGGGTCTCCATCCCGGATACTTCATCTGAAACACTGATCTCAACACAGAAAGAGAAAAACAATTGCATTATATAGAATATATATACACGCACAGCCGAATGTGCAAAATCACCGGAGGCCGACGTCAACCACGGGGTCAGTCAACAGAAATATCAACCTCAGGTTACTTGAGCTTTTAACTCGCTAAAATACTTACCGCTAATTAATCGCTGCAGAATGAGATCATACAAAAAAACATGATTCAGGACCCAGAGACTCGGGGGGGGCTGGCTGGTGGCTGGACACTGCGCGTCACTAATTGCCCAGGCTGTTAAAAGACGTACTCGCCAGGTGGCTGTTAAAAAAAAAAAACACAGCCAGCAATATTTCTTGTAGTAAGTGGCCGTAACCGGAGACCCGGCTGGGTTAATTGGACACCTAATCTTCCTGACCGCTCACAGACTGACTGTAAATCAATCAGCGCTGACAGTAGTAGTAGTAGTAGTAGCAGTACTCTTGTGTGAAATTTCTAGAGCTTATATATTTAATTTATCAGCGTTGTACAAATCAGTTATATGTTTTTTTGAAGATTAGATATTATTTCTCTAGCGTGTGGAACATAATTAGAACATGATCGAAGATGGAGTCTGGCTGACCCGGGTACTGGACTTCGCCAGGCAGAAGCTACTTTTCTTATCGATAGCTGATTTTTCGGGGTCTGATCAAAATGGAAAAGATCTTGGAGTATTTCGGGTGGTTTCGCGTAGATATAACTGCCCATCCTTCTTAAATGGTATAAAGTGAGTTATTGACGGGCGGCTGGGCTTCGACTGTGTTCCTCTTTAACAGCAGCATTAAGTCTCGAATTATCACCCTGAAGCCATTGCTTCACACCGTGAACCGACCAGGACGTAATTATCTCTATGGACACGGTCATCTTCTCTGAAACGTTTTGCTTGCCTCCGCACCAGGTCCGCTAAGCAGGTCAGCTGGTCGTTCTGTTCTCGTCGTACTGCGCTCCATCCATGGCTTTACCCCGAGAGCAGCGTGACACCGAAAAGGACTTTCGTGGTTCCGGACCAAGCATCGGAGACCAGGGGTGTGGTGGGAGAGTACTTCGGCATAAAAACTGTCCACAGACTCGCTGAACGAACGTCTGGCTTTCCGAGGTCTCCCGTCGCCTTCGGCCGAACCCAATATTACACTGCGCCATTGTACCTGCGACATCGTAGTTCTGGTAAAATCCCTATCGTCGTCGGAGGGGTAGATTGGGGTCATCAAACCACGGAATTCGTTTACCGCCCTAGGGGCCTATTAGTAAGACCCCCCTAAACTGATCTACATCACGCTCCGCTCTATTAACATCCCACTACAACCTCTCTCGTTCCATCAACGCCATACGATCTGAAAGCTTTGGGCAGTTTAGATCTAGGGCCTTTAGCATCGGTACCCGGGACAATTTGTTTCTGCCCTCGCGCTGGGAAGTCTCTCGGTTACTTCGACTGCCTCTTCTGTAAAACGCCAAGCACGTGGAGTGGGTAACACGAATAACTGGAATGGCCGTCCACGCCCCGAAATCTGGAAGCGAGCAGAGAACCTAGACTGGGTGTTTCTCGACTTCACGACAGCTAGTTCTCCTCTTGTCTGTCATATACTCGTGTATTTACTCTGCGTACACGTACTTTTTTTTTTTTTTTTAAAGAACCTCTCGTGTTATTTGCACCGTATCAACCAAAACTGTTACGTGACACGAGAAACGAAACGCATCGCTTCCTCTACCTGACCCCTGAGGCCAGAGATATTTACCTCACGCCGTGCCAACGACTTATAAGGCATTTTTAACACAAAGGAATTGGGTTGTTTAGATTGAAACACGATGATCACACCTGGGTAAGTTATCATTAAGATACGGGAGCAGTGATCTAATAATACTAGTTTTCACAAACACCTTTCTTGCCATCTTTAGAAAGCAATGTACTAGCTTAATTGGTGGATAGATGATGACTGCTTCGGCAGCTGTGCGAGTAGAAATATGTCTCTCAGAATTCCATGGCTCTTTATAAAATTGCAGCCTGTAGTACATTTTACACTTGAAAATAATTTGATGCTTTAATCATATTACAAACCGAATTCGTCATCAGAAATGCGAAGAATGAGAGGAATGATAAAAACTGCTTATTTAGAGGGGCGTTGGCAGCTTTTCTGTAGCACCTCAAGCAAGGCCAGCTGATCGGCGATTTCCCATTTTATTATTATTATTATTAATTATTATTATTATTATTATATTATTATTATTATTATTAAATTATTATTATTATTTTATTATTATTATTATTTATTATTATTATTATTATTATTATTATTATTATTATTATTATTATTTTTGTCTTTTTTTTAACGAACCAAAAATAACTGGGAACTCAACTTTTATCATCGGCTGTGAGAAACTTTAGCTTTTGTTCTGAGTGAGTAAATTCCACTGACTTGAAAATCCGAGTGTGCGGGCGGGGCGTACAGACTGAGGTGAATGACAAAAAAAAAAGGGGGGGGAAGAGGAGGAGGAGGAGGAGGAGGAGGAGGAGAAGGAGGAGGATAGCTAAAGATCAGATTTATCTGGATAAGCCGAAGAAGTCTGGTCGCCATTCGAAGTGAAAATGTTCTTTCCTAATTACCAAAATAAAGCTAATTTTATTAACCCTAGTTAACTGGTGTCAGTATTTTCACCCTTTACTTTCCAAATCTTCCAGATACAGTATTTCCCGATTGTCTGGGATCACCACGCTCTTGATAGACTGTGGCATCTGTTGCTCCCTGTATCAGGGTTCTAATACGGTGTTGGACAGTTTTAACGGGTATTATCCATTAACCAGGATAAACTCGTCTTTTCAAAGCTGAATTCGCGATTTCGCTGAAGTTATTCTCAGCGTCTCATCGAAACTTATTTTGCTGATATTACTAGCATAGTATCCGATTGAGGTCTATATATATATAATCTTTTTATTTGTTTGATCATTCGCACATCACGCGAATAATTTCACCCGTGACGTAAACCTAAGAACAAGAGGAAACATTTAAATCTGAGCGCAAACTGTTGTTGACAGAAGCTTACGTCATCGAACTCATCATCATCATCATGATGTGGGATTCTCGATCAGGATGTCCACAGTTCGGGAACATCTCCATGATTCGAGAGAGAGAGAGAGCGTGGTGGGCTCCCATAATCCTTCCTCGCTGGGGAGGACACCGGCTCCCACCCGATTGAACGGATCTGTCGAAAGTCCATACGAGAAATCCTTAGTTTCAGCTGAGGAATGGGACTTGGAGAGAAACCGACTGTGAGGAGGAGGGAGAACACGCCGTGCCGTGGCGACGACCGATGCCGATGCCGGACGACCACCCCGAAACCTAGCAACCTAAAGTAAATTAACCAGGAACCCACATCGGCAATAACGACAAAAGACCTAATGACAGCAACAAACTGTGGTATCCAAAAGACCTTTGTCGGTGGAATGTTCACGGTTGGCATCTCGGGATACGAAAGTGTGAACTTTCACGCAGCTTCTGCGAACACTGCGTCTTTTAGCTGCAGAAGGTGCAGCGGCGCGTGCCGCCGTTAGATTTTGGTTTTCCTCAGTGATAATCCGCAAGCCTGCGGCAAACGTTGATTAGACTGCTTAAAATTCCCGAAATGAATGACAGATCGAGACATTCCCACCACTAAAAAAAGGAAAATATTGTTGTCAGCTCTCGTTGTGTTCAGCAGACTCGGGAAAGTTCCAGTGCCAGGCGTGGCTTGAATACTACGACATTAGTAAAAGACTAGAAATAACTGGAATACCGTGGTGTTTCCAGGATTGTTGTTCACAGGCCATTGACATCAGAATGTAAACACTGATCTCTCTGAGAGTGAAGAGCAGTTCGATGACCTTAATAAATAATAATAATAATAATAATAATAATAATAATAATAATAATAATAATAATAATAATAATAATCTTGTAACTTCCTTCCTAATTAATCAATTTATTCAGTCAGGTAGATTATAGTAGTCCATAAGTAAATGAAATGCTTTCCGAGACAAGATTTTTAAAAGTATTAAATCCACCAACTAGAAGGCATTCATTCTAGTACAAAGGAAGGAAAGGACACAGGAAGTGTTGTTCTATTTCTGCGTTTCCTTCTTCATAAGTCTGTCAAAGGAAGTGGCATCAGGCCTACGTTATTGTCGTTGTGGGCCCCGTGTTTCGACTTGTAATAGTCCAGTAAAACTCGTAATGTTGTTCGTCAGCGCGAGTTATGCACACACTTTGGATTTTCGATGCCTTTCTCCATTGCCTGCAAGTTAAGGGGGGGATAATTTTGATCTTAATTGCTCCTCGGTAGGATGTAACGGAAGTACTTCCGGTAAGAAGTGCTTCTCACCTGGTTGTGACGCCACTTCTGATTGGGCATACTGGAAATCGTGAGACTTGCAAAAATTAATAATAAATTATTATTATTATTATTATTATTATTATTATTATTATTATTATTATTATTATTATTATTATTATTAGTTGTTTTTTGTTGTTGTTGTTGTTGTTGTCGTCGTTTTGTTATTGTTGTATTACTACTTTTACAAGTCTGTTTTTTCCTTCGGTCTTATTCTTCTGTTATCCTTGCCACCCTCCTGCCCTGTGCCGAGGCCCCGTTTATAATAAACAGAGGCCGGCGCAACGAACTATAACAAAACTCGATACGTAGATCATTGTCTAAACAACACAAATAGAGCCAGCCAGCCAGCCAGCCTTTCCGTGCTCTCACACCTCCATATTTCCTAGATTTATTCCCTACGGCGAAAAGAAAAAAAACAAAAACATACATATAGGCCGTTCCTTAATAATAAATATCGAATAGCGAACCGAATGACTTGTGTCAGGTCAAACCTGTATCTTACAAACGAACGTGCGGTGCACTATATTGTTTACCTTTTCTCTATTTTTCCTGTCTTAGACTAAAAGGCAAGAAGATCGTAAAGGCTTCTGGCTGATAGATTTCGGTTACTAATGACGCAGCGACAGTTTGACGTTCTGTGTTCGGTCAAGAGAGAGCAGATGTTGGGTAAATTAGACGGCTACTGATCTGGGTGCGCTGGCTGGAAAACTGGGGAAATGTATATTTGTTTTCGTCGTGTCGCAATTTGTTCTTATGACAAGCTGAAGTGATATTGTTTTCTTTAGAAATCCATCCCCCGCTGCTGTTTGTGTTTTGCTTCTGTTATTTATTGAGAAAAAGAGTTTTTTTTTTTCTTTTTGTGGGCTCGTAGTAAACAATCCATGAAAACTTCCAGTCCACGCGTGTGTAATAGTAGTGGTAGTAGGGAGGATAAAAGAGTTTAAAAAGAAAAAAAAATTGTAAATTTACCTCTGTTGCAATAACTGGAAATGTTAACACCTCCAAGTTCCGTTTACCTTATTTCTTTTCTTTTCTTTCCCGCCGTAAAAACGAACCAGCCACGCGTGACGTCATTTCCGGTATCGCGAACGAGACTGGGCGAAGAGAGAGAGAGAGAGAGTAAACCAAATACCCTGAGACTGACTGACTGACCTCACCACCGCCCGGTGAAAGCTACCAGGTCGATTTGTCCACCGTCGTCAGGTTTGCGAATTCTGAGCTAATTCGCAGATGAATCGGTGATTGGTCTCGGCAAATTCTGAGCTAATTCGCAGATGAATCGGTGATTGGTCTCGGCAAATTCTGAGCTAATTCGCAGATGAATCGGTGATCGGACTCGGCAGACCTGCGTGGAAATTGATAGAATGGTGAACATTCGTTTTTGCTCGCTTCTTTCAGAAAACCTCTGGTGGTTGTTGCCATTTCCCCTCCCTGGTATTTAGAGCTTTAGCTAGAAACGTACAGCGTCTTTTCAGCCTCGAAAAGCTTCAAACAAGGATACCGTAGATTCTGGTTGTAAAGATTTGCCAAGTATAGGTGAGAAATCTTTCAAATGCAGTCAAAGAGAAGCATCAGAGTGAGGAGAATAATCGACAGATGGCTGCCAAATGGATTGGTTTCTTAGACGTGCTGTTTGCTGGGTCCCTAAACATCTATTATGCCCGTTAACTCGTCACCCCATTAGAGCCCATCCCGCTGGTGAGTTTTATCCGGGTATTCCGATTTCTTTTAGCGAAATAACCACAGGTGTTCACATTTAGGGAATTTTACTTGGGATCAGTTTGGATTTATCGAATACTGGACTACAACAGCACGTCGGCGGTGAATTTGGTTTCCGATGTCAAACTGCTCTCTTACCCCGTTCCAGCTTTTGTTTGGGTTCTCACTCTCCGGGTAGTTAACATCCCAGGTTTCAACTGTAATCGCCCGGCGGCATCTCGCTGAACCATTTTGGCTTTACTTCGGCTATGCCGACTTAATTTAAAGAGAATGTTGTTTATTGTAGTCATTAAGTTAAAGTTTAAATATGCGAGAAAGCTGAACAATACGCTAATAAAATTCAACAACTCTATGAATCAAAGTGAAAACTATCTGATTTTTTTTTTTAAAAAGGTATCAAAGACTGGTATTCGGTAATTCAATGTATTTTATGTTTATCTAATATGTAAGCGATTTATTTATTTGATCTAACGTTTGCTGTCACCCATCCCGCTTGGTCATCTCGTCTCATTTTGTCGCGTTTCGGATCTCTCCTCCGGCCCCGAGAAGGGGCCTGCTATCCCCAGTAAGACTTTAAGATGGCTACCGCCTGTAACACTCCGATGCTAACCTATCAGTCAATCGGAAAAGGCGTTACGGTTTATTAACTCGCATCGGCACGCGGATTGTTTTTCGAGGCTTGCCACCGTGAATGCCGGCATAATTTTGTTACCTGCTAATGCGAGTTAACAGGCGTACTTGAATAACGTGCTCGGTGGAGCTTCTGCGCGATGAAGCCGAGTGACCATATTGAAAGCAGATGACCGTGAAGCCAACAAAGGGCCGAACAGTAAAAGATCAAAAGACACGACGGTCAAAACAGAATTATATTCCCTGTGTCTCAGTTTCCACCAGCCAGAAATCTGTCCATCCGAGCAGACACGACGGAGTGGGGGCGCTGGGGCTCTGACCCGGCCGACATAAAAGGCCCACGCCATCATCCAGAGAGTACCGGCAGAGCGATAAAATAGTCGGCCTTTTAAGAGTTTTCCATTGAGATTTTATATTCATGGCAGTGCGGTAGTTATGAACCTCCTTTAAAAATTGGTAATTAATGGAATAGGTGTGGGCGGCTACATCTGCTACTGTACGAAATCGTGGAACCCGACTTCACCGCCTCCCCGGGGGTGCAATTCAAAAACAGGTCTGTTGTTTCACGGTATTTCCGAAATAATCATATCTGACGTACGGCAAACCTAAGGCTGCTAGACAAAAACATTCAGGTCAGGTGTTTTCTTTATAATTATATGGATATTATTCCCAGGCAATACACGAGTTTGACTGAGATCTTGATAAGTTATGCCACTCTTAAAAACAATATCGATATTCGTATGATCACGTACAAAAATCCGTATTGTTGCAGCCTCCATTGTACGATAGATATAATTCATTGCAACTGATTCTGATCTATTCTTTTGTCTTCTGAGGAGAAGCTGGAATTTCTTATGGCTGCTTCTAGGCGTTTTAAGACATACTAAATTTACCTATCTGGACGGCATGGAATTGAAGTGACAGATCGCTTCTGTATCAAAAAGTCAGTCAGTGTCTCTCCTATGGCAGTGACGAGGCGCATGCGCAGCTGCTGGCTTTCCTCACAGTGGGTTCCGGCGTTAACTTGACCCTGTTACGTCATTGCCGACGTCACGTGATGCCCACGTTTGCTAATGGGAAGTTAGTACTGCTGCCTGCTGGTTATCGCCCTTGGGCGCTTATCTTTCTCAGAGATCCCGGTAGTTGCGGTGCTGCCAGATGATTTCTCAGGCGAGATTCTTATGCTTTTAGAGGCCAAAAAAAAGAAAAGAAAAGGGGTTTTATTTCGCAAGTTGGTCTTTCGGGAAAAGACTCGTCCAGAACGGCCGACATGGGAACCTTCTGCGAAAATGCAGGTGATGTAGTTTTGTCGTTGCAAATTACGAAAAATAGCAAGGATACAGTCAGGTGGTTCCGCTATTAGATAAGTTGCGGCCCGAGAGGGTAGACGACTCTGTGGGATCCAAGGACGTGGTGCCGAACGTAAGGAAGGACATCCTCAACTTGGCTAGAGATGCGGGACTGGATGATGAGGATACTGGTGAAGAGTTTCACACCGAGAAACTCTCGAACGAAGATTGCAACCACTAGGAGAACAAACGGCTACCAAAGAAGACGACCCTGGTGATGAGCCACCCCAACGAAGGCTAACAACAAAGGGATGGCTGAAGCATTTCATCGCAGTATTGAAATGGGAATGCAAATTTTTCTGCTGACGATGACCCGAACAGAGAACGAGGCTCCAGAGAGCGGAGGGGAGTCGACGGTGTTCTCCGATGCTATCACGAGGTATTTAAAGAAAAGTCTGTAGTTAACTCTGGCTGTTTGGGGGGGTGGGAGTTGTCGAAAAGAGGGAGGAAAATCGACTTCGCAGTCAGCAGAGAAGGGAAGCATCGACATCACGGCCAGCATGGGGAGGAGGGAGAAGCAACATCTGGATCTTCCCGACTCTCTCTCATCATCCACCCCTCACTCGCTTCACTCCCTTTCCTCCATCATCGGCGAGTTCAGGCAACAGATACCGACTGTTATTTGACTTATTAAACTTTTTTATCATTTACAGGTATTGACTACAGTATATAATATATATATCATGCATAAGGTGTTGAATTAACATATATAAAATAGGTTTTGTCCGTGGAAGGCATCCTCCTGACACCTAACTCCCTTATTTTAGTTACTTTTTTATGGTGGGGAGGGGAGATTAACTTAAAGTCGTTTCGCCTAACGTCGCACTCTTCAGGAACACAACAAGGGCGTTAAGCGAGGACTGACTGTAGTTCAGCAAATCCACTGTCCTCCACCTTTGTCTATTTTCTTTTTTAGCCCCCCTCCCCTTTGATACATACGGGTATCTTCAGGCATATAGTACTTGAAAAGTGAGATTTGGAACGTGATGCTAAACACGAAGAAATCCAACTACAAAACTCAAACCCCACCACGCTCAGAGAGAGGGGGGAGAGGGAGAGAGATGGGGGTAGAGAAAGAGAGTGATAGAGAGAGAGAGAGGGTGAGAGACAGAGGGAGAGAGGAGAGAGAGAGAGAGGTGGGCGAGGAAGAGAGAGAGACTGAGAGAAAGAAAGAGGGGTGAGAGAGAGACAGAGAGAAAGGGGGTAGAGAAAGAGAGAGAGTGATAGAGAGAGAGAGGGTGAGAGAGAGAGAAGGGAGGGGGGAGGAAGAGAGAGACTGAGAGAAAGAGAGAGGGGGTTGAGAGACAGATGGAGAGAGAGAGCGAGAGACTGAGAGAAAGAAAGGGGGTGAGAGAGAGACAGAGAGAAAGGGGGTAGAGAAAGAGAGAGAGTGATAGAGAGCGAGGAGCGAGCGAGAGAAGTCTCGGGGGGAAGGAAGAGAGCTGACTGAGAGAAAGAGCGAGGGGGTTGCTCTCACCGACAGTCTCGAGAGAGAGAGATGAAGGAGAGACTCGAGAGCCGGGTAGAGAAAGAGATTTGATAGAGAAGAGAGGGTGAGAGACAGAGGGAGAGGAAGAGAAAGACTGCGAGAAAGAGAGAGGGGTTTTAGAGACAGATGGAGAGCTAGAGGTGAGAGAGAGAGGAAGGAAGCGAGACTGAGAAGAGAAAGTTTCGAGAAAGAGTGATAGAGAGAGAGAGAGAGAGGAGAGAGAGAGAGAGGAAGAGAAAGACTGTCGAGAAGAGAGAGAGGGGGTTGAGAGACAGATGGAGAGAGAGAGGTGAGAGAGAAAGAGAGAGAGAGAGAGCACCGCTGGAAGAGCAGCTGAGCCGAAATCGGAGTTGGCCAGATTTAAACTGACTCATTCATAAAACCACTTTGTACGGCGCATAAAAAACACGTGAATCGGGACGGCGAGTGTGAGCTGCTGTCTCGATGGAGGCTGGTTCATTCAGAACCGAAGTAGGTCAGCCAAACAGGTTTGGTTAAGTAAAAAAAAAAAAAGGCGAAGTTGGGGGGTTCTCTCAAATATTACGCCGATATCTAGCAGTCCGACTTTTAATGCGGGGGCTGCTTCCATCACATACCCGAGATCTGATTATTATGGGTACTTGTACAGTTAAGAGACGACTGGGCGTGGGGTGGGGCAAGTGTAATGTACAGACAGCATCTGTGTCCCAACCCCACCTCTGATCTGCCCTTTTCCACTCGACGTAACCGTTTCCATGAAAGCCTTAAATAAGTGACCGAATATAGCCCCTTTCTGTAGGTTATTAATTAACCATTCTGAATTTTAGCAAGAGAAATTCATCATGGTCAATATCTATAAACAAGCGCTCTGCGAGGATCTCCGAGTGACGTCATAGGAGGCTGACAGGAAGCCTACGATCTTGACTTTAGGGAAACAACTTTGGAAAATTTACGAATACACGAATTGCCCCTTAAATGGAGTTACGCTTGTTCATTTTCTCACCTAGATCAATTACTTTCCGCTACCATACTAAATATTATAGTTGAGAATTTACTAAAAAAAATAAATAGTAAGCGCAGTCTATTTTGTGTGTGTTTAATCACTTTTGATTCCGTAACCTAAGGTTAGGCCACGCCCGCCGTAACTGCTGCCGTCTTCTCTTCCAGGACGATTACATCATCTACAGTTCTCTGGACAGGTCTCCCGTACGTCTCCTGTTTCCCTCGCTGGTCGATCGTAGAATGTTGTCGGACCATCCTGTCCAGCTCGTGAGTCTGTAAGGGACAGCGGGCTCGCCGGACATGGGGAAATCGTCACGCCACCTCGTCTTTAACGATCGCCATCAGAAACGAAAAAGACCACCTGTACGTGGAGCTAAGGTGGGAGAGTCTCCTCGTCCAGTGGTCGCACTTTCCACCGAGACACGGGGCCGGCCGGGGAGAGCTCTGCGTGACGCGCTGATTGGAAACTGAAAGTTTTCGCTTTGTTTTCAAAACGAGACCGTTTGTTTCACTCGGAGAGGTAACGAGGTCGCGGACTTGTGGAGGTAAGTGTACGTGCGCCACCTTGCCTACCGCTCACCCCGCAAAAGGAAGAGTGGGCGTGGCCGCTTCGTGCTTGGAACCTCAAGAATTACGTAAGGAAGCTGTGGGGGGGTCTTTACTGCAGTGTTCCGGTCGCCCTACTTTGTGCCGGCGGACGGTTCGACTGCTGCTAAGTCCGCTTCTCCCCCCCCCCGCGCCACCATTACGCACGCGCGCCCAATCACATATTCAGCGCTTGCGTGTTTGAATTAATGCAAACTGATAAGAAGAGAAATACACAGATAAACAAACAAATAAAAGCTCGGCGGAAATGTGCCGCAGGCCTGCTTCCGGGATTAGCAACTTATTCAAAGTGCAAAATCATTGCATGTCTTTCCGGATCGACAGACACGCAGTGTAGAACTGATCCACAGTTACCTCCCCCTGCTCTCCCTTTCCTCGCATTCTTGAACGAGATTTCGCTTTGATAAAAATCAATGCTCTTCTTCCCCGCCAGTTATCGCTATACAGTAAAAGCAGCGGGATCTGTTTACGTGGCTAATTTACCGAAAGATTATGACAGAAAGGTTTTACAAGATTCATAATTACTTGATGATGTTACTGTTGTTGTTGTTGTTGTTTTTTTCTGTTTCTTTTAGGACTTAGGGAAGACTTATAGCAGCAGCCAACCTCCCTGTTGTGCGAGGGGAGGGGTTTTTTGGGGGGGGCTGGGATATTTTCCAAAACATCGGGCAACGAAAATAGGGTAGTGGCTAGAAAGTCCGCGTTTCGTTTATTTGAATTTATGTCCCCTTTAATTTATAAGCAACCAGATACTGAAATCGAGTAACATATAATAATGAGAATGATTATATATATAATGTATTGTGGTAAAGTATATCTTATTGTAATACTTCGTACTTAAGATATGATGAAATATTGTTTAATGTAAAATATTATACTGATTAAAAGAACAAATAGATAAAGGGCTGGTCCTTGCAATATTAGTAATTCCTAATTAAATGTATGGATGACCTATAATCAATCATGACGTCGATTATAGCTCATCCATACATTTAATTAGGAATTACTAATACTGCAACAGCAACTATTTCCGGGGGGGTTCGCCCTCACCATGTCGCATTTCAAGTGTCCAATATGTTCTTAACAGTAAATGCCAGTATCCAGCGCATGGATAGAACTTTTCTCTCCCCCTCCCCCCGTCTTAGAGTCAGAAGTGAGAAAATTTAAGTTAGGAATTTCTGCGATCGCTCCAACAGCAGCTTAATTCAGGTGTTTAGTAATCAGGGATGCCCTCTAATCGCACCTTTTTTCTGGACATTACATTTGTCGGCTGGTCACCGAATAGATGCGCATCTATCCCTGCAGGGTGGCCGTAGTGGTGCTAACGGAGTAGTGATGGCTGGGTGTCAGCTGTAGAAAAGGTCTCGTCCAACCATTTCCTTCTCCAGCCACCACAAGAGGGAAGGATACTCCCAGATTCCAGGGAAATCGCCAGCCGGGAATCGAACCAAAAACCAGACAGAAGCAGAGTGTGTAAGCAAAGGGCGAACAATGAAAGAAAAAAAACTTTCTTCCATGGACTTTTACACAGACTCGATTCCATCGTTAGCGGGCCCCTAAAGTCGGAGTTTTCTTGCTCAGAAAGTCAGCGACTCTTAAACAAACAAGGTGGTGGGGGGGGGGGAACATGGTCTAAAGGGAGAGAACTCACGTAATCTTATTTACAGGCTGATCTTTAACGTAGTTTCGTTTTGCTGAAAGCTTTTCATCAATCGCATTTCAGTGTGGATTTCGTAGCGCAGAGATAAGTCAGATAACTGTGAATTATCGATAAATGAACAGGCATGTACTGGGATCTGAGTGATTTTATTAAACCAGTTTGCTTATAAACGGCTAGCATAAGAAAATATATAGTTTTTTTTTTAAAAAAAAATAATAACTGCATTCCTCGTTAATATTTAAAAAACAAAACAACAACAACAAACTTTAGGTAAATCTAAACTTTCACTTTTCAAGCACCGTAGCTCTCCTGTCAGGAAAGAGCACAATCGACTTCTACGCCTCAACCCCGTGCGTGATTCTCGATGGTGTCAAACACTTTTGGTCTTTCGTGAGAAGTAAAGTTGGACTGAAGCCGAATCGCAGAGGTGAAGATATGACAGCGGTGTGGGCGAGTTGTTCGTTAGCTCCGCGGTCTGACAGAAACCGATGGTATATACTTGCTCGTCTCGTAGTTAAGCGTTTCTGCTAGACAATACGGTTTCCCAAGTACTTAATAATAATAATAATAATAATAATAATAATAATAATAATAATAATAATAATAATAATAATAATAATAATCTGGTCTTTCGGGATTCAAAGTTTTCTTGGTTCGTTTTATGGTCTGTACCAGAAATTGGCGCGTGTTGTGCGGCTGAAATGTGAGGGTCTTCGCCGAGAGAAAGAGATGAGAGAAGCTCAGAGTTGGACAGGGTTAGTTAGGGTCAGGGAGGATGAGATGATGTAGGTTATGGGATGAAAGAGCGCAGGTGGTAAAGGATAAAACCGAAACACAAATAGTATGAAGCGGACGAAAACCGCCGTCGGTCGGTTTGTCGGACTGGGCCCCCGGACCAGAAAGGTGTGCTTGAGGAACAGTTAGCATCATCACCTTATTATTATATTATTATTATTTATTATATTATTCTTATTATTATTATTATTATACTGGTAAAGAATTCACCAAATGACTACTCTTTTTTCTGGGAATGTTGCGTCAAAAACCAGAACCGGGTCGAAGAGAGAAGCACGCGTTTCGCTGTCGTAAAGGTTAATAACACCGGTTCACACTCAGTGACTCGAACAGACAGCGACACACACCAACGGACGGACGGTCCCTCTAAAGTTCCGCCAGCGCCGGCCCGTCTCGTTACGATGATCACCGGCGATGTTTTTTCACGGCCCTTTACGCGGCTGTTTACTCTTCGCGAAAACAAAATCATATAAAACGGAACTTTGTGTTGTTTTCGTCGTCTCCGCGCCCGCCCCCATCCCGACCCCTCCCAGGAATAGAGTTAGGGTTTTGAGACCGTCCCCAGTCCCGCCGCCACGGTGCGCGGTCAAATGACGAACGACGAGTTGGCGGCGTGACGTCAGGCGGGCGCTGATTGGACGGCGGCATGCCCATATCAGGAATGAAAGCCACACACCGCCTCTACACCGGTGAATCGCGCTGGAGCTGGTGCGT
>JACATO010001386.1:0-123948 GCA_018389105.1 Nautilus pompilius | reverse complement strand
CAATTAAATAAAACATTAATGGAACTAAAAGAATGCGTCCTACCTGCTTAATTACCTGGACGCTCCCGCGACAATCAGCCTCTAGATGTCGTCTTTAGGTAATTTCAGGTAGAATGCCGGGGACTGCATCAGACGCCGTCGTTTTTAGGGCCAAACTTTCCCCCTTTTCACTCTCCTCCTCCGTTCAGCGTCGAGCGCTGCAGACCCCTTCTAGACGGATAGCACGCCTTCCCGTGTTTCCTTCTGGTAAATCCTGGACTTCCTTCTCCCTTTGCGATGCTTCGATTTATTCCCCTCTTTGCTCCAGACGTCCGTTCACAGCTCAGCATATTCGCAAAACTCCGCCGATATAAATATATATACATTTGGAACCCTTTTTTCCGAATGCCCCCCGGGCATCGTTATCGATCGCGCTAATCGGAGTTCGCCGGTCAGGTCTGAGTGTTGCTTTAGCCTTTCACTTCCATCAGCATCCGATTCAGGTGTTCCTCCTTCCACAGCTTCAAGCCTCATCTACTCGTCGCTTGACGGGTCCCCTCTCGCGACACGCTACCTACGTTCTGAATCATCCACCTGCTACTGTGGAAAGTCTCCAGGTGCGCAGCCGAACTACCTGGCCAGCTACTGGAACAAATCAAAGCGGAAGCTGTGAGCGGGTAGTCTGAGCATTAGGCGTTTGGTAACAGATCCGACGAGATTCTACTCCATCCAGTGTTGTAGTAAATTGATTTTTCGTTTCGCTCGATGCCGATTTGGTTACAATCGTCTTATATTGTCTGACGGAATAGTATCGGTTCCAATGTCTGACCACGCAGGCGAGCGAACGAGAAGCGAAGGTAAAGCGATGTCACTGGGTATCCTTTTCATGCGTCGGGGAAGGAGAAGACGATCGTGTGCGTCTCCGCGCAGTTAAAGTAAAAGTTTTAAGAAAAAGTTGTTTAAAAAGGAAAATATTCGTCTCTAGAAATAAATTAAAGGGAAAGGGTTGGATGAAGCGGTGATTATTAATTTCTGGGTTTATATGGTAAAAACTATCTAGGTGCGGAGAAGAAGCTGTTTATTAAATAGTAGCGGCGCTCTGGTTTGGTATTCATACGAGAGAGAGAACGTCAGTACAGATAGAGATGGAGAGAGATGACGTCAGTACACAGAGAGAGAGAGATGGAGATAGATGACGTCAAAACATAGAGAGAGAGATGACGTCAGTACAACAAAGAGAGAGAGAGATGGAGACAGATGACGTCAGTACAGAGAGAGATGACGTCAGTACACACAAAGAGAGTGAGATGGAGACAGATGACGTCAGTACACAGAGAGAGAGAGATGGAGAGAAATTACGTCAGTACAGAGAGAGATGACGTCAGTACACACAAAGAGAGAGATAGTGATGGAGACAGATGACGTCAGTACAGAGAGAGATGACGTCAGTACACACAAAGAGAGAGATAGAGATAGAGAGAGATGACGTCAGTACACAGAGAGAGAGAAATGGAGACAGATGACGTCAGTACACAGAGAGAGAGAGATGGAGAGAATTACGTCAGTACAGAGAGAGAGATGGAGACAGATGACGTCAGTACAGAGGGAGAGAGATGGAGACAGATGACGTCAGTACACAGAGAGAGAGAGATGGAGAGAGATGACGTCAGTACTCAGAGAGAGGGAGATAGAGATAGAGAGAGATGACGTCAGTACACAGAGAGAGATGGAGACAGATGACGTCAGTACAGAGAGAGAATGAAGATAGATGATGTCAGTACACACAGAGAGAGAGAGAGAGATGGAGAGAGATGACGTCAGTACAGAGAGAGAGAGAGAGAGGGAGAGAGAGAGGAGAGGGGTTGAGGTGGGGGTAAATTGATGGTAGGTTGTATTAACTTGTGGTTATAATGCACAGAATAAATTTACTGGAATATCGAGGTCTTCCCTAAACAAATCTTGCCGTCGAGGCGACAAATGCCTCCACTATTTTAAATGTGTTTGTTGTGGGTGTGGAAAGGCGAAATCATCTGTGGTCTGTAAAAATCCACCAAAGTTGACCTTTTATCTCTCGACTCTATCGGGCAGTGGGTCAGACACGTTCCTGAAAACCTGCTGCTATCCCAGACCACTCGTGATCTATCTTTGTTGGTAAGCACACGCCGTCTTGGAAGATCTTTGTTCTGCAGAGTCATTGGTAGGTAGTGAAGCGATGACGAACTATGTCTGTATCAGTACTCACAGTGGTGCATAAGGACAAAGACCAGATCTGCACGAGAACTGTTGTACAAGAATAACCATGCGTCGTAAAGACTATTTCTTCGCGCTTGAGATCAGAGACTGATAAGCAGCGCTATTCCGTATCAGGGATGTTTCCTCATTATTCTTGTTTGTCCGCTCCTTGATATATAGGCAAATAAAACTTTCCTTACAATTTCTCTTCCTAATGTTTTAAAAATTTATTTTCTGTTATTAAATGCCTCGACTCCACCCTTGGGGATTAGACAACGGTCGAAATAATGCCATACCTGTTAAATGCCAAACACTACTAAAACAACAGACGAACCATTTTCCTGTTGAGGTGATTCTTTCACAGAATAAGAATGTAACCAAAAAGATATATGCCGAGAACATACAGCTTCCCGCCATAATAATTTGGCTAACCGTTTTTGTTACAGTATGTCACCTTTTCACCTGGGTGTCACACCGGAAATATGTAGATGTCTGTTAAATGCGATCATTTACTGTGGTAGACACATTGATGCGACAGAAGGCTCTACGATGACAATGAATGTGTTGTTGTGCAGGAGCAGAGTTTATATTAAAGAAAGGACACAATTTTCAAAGGAGTTCAGCTTAGATTTCCCGGAATGCTTTCAGATTGTACAAACTTAAAATAATCCGAGCGATTAAGATATTAGAAGGACTCGTTCGGGGAATAATGTTCGGGAAGGGAAAGATGTGACTGCAGCGCTTTTAGAACCAATGGAGTGCTCTCCCAGTTAAGTACAGTTGACTTCCGACGGGATGGTACATGATGATTGATGATGATGATGATGATGATGATGATGATGATGATGACAAAGATTATAGTCTTTTGTTTGGATACATAGACAAGACTTTGGAATTGTAAATAAGGGGACTAAGTCACTGGTTTTAGGGTAGACCATTTTGAAAACAAGCTGATGATTTCCTGTTTTCCCTGATGATCGAATGTCTGCCGTCTACACAAGATGGAAGAGAACAACAACCAGGCACCAGAGTGGTTCCCCCACCTTTTGTGCACTTGATTCCCATTTGCCGTTTCTCTTCAACAGGTTGGCAGCTAACTGCAGATGGCTCTTTCAAAGGGGCCCGAGCGATCTCCGGACTTAAATCCGGTCAGATGTGTTTGGGGGATACGAGGACGGCCTCTCCCGATCACCTGGCAATGTGACAGAAAATCCAGATCAACACGGAAGTCCTCGTTAACCAGGATTCGAACAGCGCAGGCCCCACAAACAGACGCCTGCTGCTCACGGCTCACGTATTTTTATTTAGGGGTATACTCCGCCCTCTCCTTAAAGGGGATCTTTCGTGATAATAAAACAGCGGTTTAAAGCCAACTTTGTGTGTTCAAACAGCTTAAATCACAAGACAGTTCAGTTTAACAGCTTCCGTCAGCTTTAAAGACCCCGTTACCCCCCCCCAAACCCCAAAAAACCATCGTATAACTGTCCATTGGTGACGAAGGGTTCACGTGCTGATGTTCCTAAGGAATTTGGAAGCAATTTTCGTAAAGGAAAAAAAAAAAAAAAATCGGCAAAGAAACAACGGACAAAGACGTGATTTTTTTAATTACACGGTTTATACGATGGCTACCTTGGTAATTATTATTACTATTATCACATAGGATAAAATAAACAGGAGAAGCTCATTCGGTGACTCGTGAGGGCGGTTTAACCGCTGAGTGGTTGCCACATAACTGATGCTTTCGTCTTTCCACAGACTGACTCGGGATTGTCTGCCCCTTAATTTAAGAATCTGCTGCATGGGAAATAACTGCAGTTTGGGTTTTTCTAACGTCATTCGATGCCCTCCAAGTGTTTTTCAAAGCGATCATGTATAAACCACCAAAATAAGAAATAACTACATTTGCATTCACCGAGTTATTGCCCCTTGGTAATGACACCCCAGCTCCACCTCTTTTTTTTGGTTTCTTTGCTACGAAAAAAAAAAACACATTTCAGGGGAGAGAAACTGTCTGCTCGGCCCGGACGGACAGGTGTCAGCTTAGCCGAGAGGAAAGGGTGTAATTCTCTAGCAGCGCGCAGAGCTTCTCTCTCTCTCTCTCTCTCTCAATCTCTGCCTCTCTCCATCTCTCTCCATCTCTCTCTCTCTCTCTCTCTCATGACGGTTGACACACTAGCGAGCGAGATCTTGTCCTTACTGGCGATAAGATCTAACCTCAAACTGTAGGGGTGGGGGGGAAAGGTGATACTTTCAGTCATAACACAACTTTTCTGTTAGTTGCCACTCTTTTAAGATATGTAAATGTCTGCTGATTTGTTGTTGTTGTAAGGGACACAACTCTGCCGATTGTTAGCTGTGCAATGGAAATCAGTTATGTACGCATTTAAACTTTTTATGTATTAAGTGTAAAATCTGCTAAATACGTTAAATATATTCCCGGTATTTTATGGTATGTATATATTGTGAAAAATCTAATGTTATTTAAATAAAAAGAAATATTTACAGAATAATAATCCTCAAAATATCTGGAGGTTTCTAAGGGGAGACAAGGCCGGGAGATGCTAAAATTCTAATTTTTAAAAAAAATTTATTAAACTTGATGCGCGCCGGTCCAGCGTCCAACAAATTTTAAAAACTCAAAGTACTTTTTCACCTGAGCCCAACCGTTTCCATAGCGAAGCTGGCTGGATACCTGGTAGAATTCCCCGGGTGATATGAAAGCAAGTACACCAAATCTAACCAGCACCACTTGATATATTGTGAGATCTATGGGGGCCCCGCCAGTTCTTTCGCTTGAAATAGGAGAGGAAATAATTAATTCAGGGATACGGACTTTCAGTTTACAGTTTCCAGAGGCGTGCTTGGTTAAAGAATCCACGAACGATAATCCATGCAAGCGTTGTAGAGAAAAAAGGGTTGTTCTTTGATTTTCCCCGAGAGCCAAAAGGGTGCTGACAGGATCACGGAGAAACAGAGTTAACTGCATGATTGGTGAGTTTGATGGCGGAACTATTAACATGGAAAATTTAGTCCAGTCCGAGTAAGGGATCCACCGCCTAGAAAAGATTAGCCTCCCATCCATTGATTTGACTGCTCTCGTGTCATTGCCGGATGGTTGTCTCCCCTCGACGCCAGGGTATTTCAGACAAACACTCCCAATGATTATATGGATAAGTACGTGCTACAAATTTTGATATGTGCGCTTTAAGAAAAAAAAAAAGTACTTCACACTTTAATAAAAACGGATTAGCCAAGTAAATAGTAGGTACGTGGGACAGCCAGACAAGACTGGAGTAAACAGTTATCTGTTTACAGCAACACCGCCGATTAGTAAATCGGGAAGCATCCACGACTTCCCTGGATAACTGTGATCTCGTCGTTAATTTAAAGCGACACCTCTGGAATTACCGCGAGGCGGTCGATCGTTATAGAATAGCTGCGAGCCTTTTGTAAGTTATCTCCCGTTGAAATGTGCCGCGATTAGCGACGATTCTGATGGCGGAAATAATTACCTCGTGTTTAACAAAGAACGCCTACGACAACAAACACCTGGGGGAACGTGTCCCCGTTCTTTACAGGTAATACAATAGTCTTGCACCTATATTTTGTCATGTGTAAGAATTGATGCTTACAACAGATTGATTACTAATCGTGTTTGGGGACTGAAACCGGTTTGAGGTCGTAAGCGACGTAAAGCTGAGAGGTTAGGTGGAAAGTAGGGAAAATTGTACACACACCGAACGACAGGATACAGAGATGCACTCGGAGGAAACACCGCAGTTCTCCACCAATCTCGTCCTCGATTTACACACCTGGCCACAATCGCTGCTGGAAGAGTTTTGGAAGGCGCGATGCTAAAGTACCTGGGATATTTTTTTAATACCCTTTTACCAGCAGCGGACTAGTCGGCTTATTGGGGGACAGTCAGTTTACTCGAAATGTCGCGGGAGACTCTTCCTCGATTCGTAGAAAGTGTCCATCAGCGCAGGCTCCAGTCAGCAGTCCCTTTCAACTAATGCAGCATCAGCATCACTAAGTCGAGGGGGAAAAGGGGGGGTGATTTCGTTTAAAGCTGAGGGTACTGAATAAACAACGTTGCTTTGCTTGTGGCGCCCTCTTTCGTATCAGCTGCCCACTTTCTTCAGGGATGACGCGAGTTGCCTTCTTGTTAACTGTAGATATCTGCGATGGTTAGTGATAGCCACTTTCTACGAACTGGTTGTTAGCCATAGAGTCAGTTATACAGTGATAAAAGAGGCTGCCTCTTATCTACGGTACTTGTCAGATTTTTTAAACCATTTTTTGAAAGAGATGATGGTTTTCGAGCGTATATTTGTAAATGACAGGTCAAAAACTTCTAGTTAACTGGAAAAATCGACGTGATTGGGTTCGAAAGATGTTTTTCTACTTCTGCCCATGCAAACCACCAAGTTATGGTTCCCAGCCCTGGTGACCATCACCAGATGTCGTTAGATGTCTCACGTCATCTGAACGAGTCCAGAAGAGCAGCTGAGATTTACTGATCAACACAACAGTAGCCAGGGATCTCAGAGAAGTAGATCTACGTCCTGATACATTGTGTGGCAATGAAGAAGAAATGCGTATAAGAAGCAGAGGAAATTGACTATTGTGTAGTGGAAAACTCTCCTCTTCATCGACTAATGTTTGGCAACAAGACCCCGGAGGAGTTGGGCGGTTCGGAGGTACTGCAGCAGAGACAGTAAAACGAGACTCCTGTATTGTCTCCTGCTGTCTAACGTGGAGTGAGAAAGGCCAATATTTAGCAGCGAGTGTGCCATAATGTGGTCAAAGAAAGAAAACAAACAGAATAATAGACAGGAAAGCCCCCATATTGACTCCAGGTTCTTAGAATGGCTAGAAGAAGTTATACAGAAGGGAGAGGAAAGGTCTGTGACACCTTTCATAGTTGTACACTGGTTACCTGACCGGGTCGTGACAGGTGTCTTGATGGCGATGCCATGGCCAGCTATGAGGCTTTGTATTAGACTGAAATCCATTACGTATTCCATTTATTCAAGACCTCACACTCAGCTGAGTGAAACTTAAGTTCAGCTACTTGCTAGACTCGTAATTTCCCTTTAGCTTTTGAGATTTGTATAATTACATCACCGTATAAGGAAAACATCGCTAGGTGGGGGGTGGAGAGAGAGGGAGAGAAATCTGCTCGTACAACGCACCATTGAGGCTGGTAAACAGCCAGCCCTGCACAGAAATAATCAACGAAATATGGGATATCCCGTCGGTGTCCCCCAGTGATGGGTACCATTGTAGAAGAATATTAAAAGCTTAAACGCTCGATAGCGATAAATAATTTCCTGTTTTTGTTTGTTTTCTCTTGACCCACAGTTACCTCTTTAGCGAAGTAAGCGGTGATACATCGAGGCTTTGTGTTGCACAGATGCCGTTCTGGGCGTGATGCCGAGCCGCTGTCTCTGACGGTGGGATCGCGGGGTTACGGACATGTCAGACAAAAGACCACATCTACACAGCTTCCTCATGGCGTTTACTCTCTCCAGGGCTTAATGTAAATCATGGTCTGATGGCCTTTTCTCTCCTTTGATGCCAGCCGCCAAAGATGATGTAAAGATGGCTTTCTTGTCCAGTTTCTCTTTCGTAGACGGTGACGCAAAAGACGGGTTGATTATACAGTACAAGTTAAAACCTCATCGACAGCAGCTTCAATAACAAGTAAACACGGCGTTTAATTCTTTGTGTTGTGAGCCATGCCGATGTTAACAGCGCAGATGAAGATGTCAGTAAATATTGGATACTTCTCTACACTTACAGTAGGAAAATATTAATCATAAAAAAGATTTACTACGATAGTGGTCGTCTCTTTCCCGATCACTTATCAACAGTAGTGCTTTTTTTTAAAAAAAAAGTCTTTAAATGTAATATTTCCTGGACCTTCTTGTCGAGAAAATAGAGAGAATCGGGAAAGCTTTCGGCCGTCTTTGGCTGATGAAACACATTCACTTGCCTGTAGAGGGCGTGACACACAGCTGAGCTTGGGCACAATAGATATATGAAACAATATATATATATATGTATTCGGCGAGTGCTAATAGGGAACTGAGTATGGTTATTGCTACGACCTGAAATGAGAGCCGAGGTTCACCGGGCTGGTCCAAGAACGCAATTATCAGGTCTAAAGATCAAAGTAAATCTGAAGAAAGAAAAAAAAGGTTAGTATAGCTCTGCAAATTCCCGTAAAACAGGCTGCAGTGTCGTTGCGAAGTTCAGATCGACTAAACGAGCGATTAGCAGTAGTTGTCCGGGAAAAGCGACTGAAAGAACAGACAAAAGGACGGGGAAGACAGACGGACCAAAAAACCGTCGCGAAGGCTGCCAAAAGACTTTCGGAACAGTGACTGGGCAAAGTAGCTGAAGAGAAGCCATCCGAAAAGTGACCACAAACTTCAAAAATATTCTGTAAGAGGTAAAGAGAACCTTTATTCATTAAAAGAAATAACTCTGGTGTGGATGCGGTCTGGAGGTTCTAACTCGCAGAACCTCAGACAGTCTGATACTTTGTTAGCGACGAGAGATCGAATACCAGTCAGATGATGATCTTGTCGAGGACCCAACAGATTGGCATAAATCTTGACGCTGGCTTCGTTTGCTCCACCCGTGAAAATACAAGAGCAGAAATCAGCCCTGTTTTACCTACATGAAGGCGAAAGACACCAAGAAGGAAGTTACTGATAACGTTAATTTTGCATCTACGTGATCTCAAGTGATATACAGGATAAAAATACACCTATGGGATCTTACCGCCTCTAATTTTAGAAGTCAGTCTTTCCATCCATTGACGGCTGTCTGTTTATATTATTTTCTCTAGAAATACCGGACACAGGTTCCAGGCTTGTAACAGAACTTCATAAATGTTTTAAGGTGTTAGAGAAGGATGATGGACGTAAACGAAGAATGTTCTGAATTTAGCATCGGCGACACGACCAAAAACACTCTGTTGCTGTAGTATCACCACTTATGGCACCACGATGACAGATGGTACAGGAAAAGCTATTAGCGGGTACACGGCTTTGCGATTTAACGTAGCACTGGGTACTGATGGAGCTGAAACCCTGGGAGGAGAGACATTCCCCCCACTTTCTCTTCACTCACCGATATAGATGTGGCATTTACACGACATTAAAAGTGACAGAACCTAGATGTTTTTTCTTCCCGTCAGTCAGAGAGTTAAGGATGGATGTTTCTCCGGCCAGAATGTTCACAAATATCATAACAACACCGTCGACGTCTTTCTTTCTTCTAGTCATTAAGGATATTTCCAATCGATCGATTGGAGATATTTTTTTTTCCCGCCTGCGTAGGTTTCGTCAAAGTAAAGCACGTACACGTCGAAATCAGCGTAGAGGAAGCCAATGCCCAACAGACTAAATTAACCGAAACACCATGGAGGAGATACATCGCGAGAGTCTGGAGAGAGAAGAGAGATGAAGATATATATATATTGAGAGAGTGAAAGAGAGATAGATCAGAGATAGATAGATATATATATAGATAGAGAGAGAGGAGAGAAGAGAGAGAGAAGAGAGAGAGAGAGAGAGAGAGAGAGAGAGAGAGAGAGAGAGAGAGAGAGAGATGAGAGAGAGAGATGGAGAGAGAGAGAGAGGGAGTAGAGAGAGAGAGAGAAGAGAGAGAGAAAGCGAGAGTGTCAATTAGAAATGGTCAAATATATTTCGGACGATTATGGAGGGAGGAGGGAGATATCAGGACAAGTTCTATATATTAGCAGATGATCTGGTAATAATCAGGTTGCTAAGGGGGTTTTAATAGCATCGGAAGACAGGCTGAGAAATGCGCTGGAATAACGAGACCGCACGGTGCCAGATTGTTCTCGCTAATGCAAAACAGTCACGAAGTTCCTCCAACTCCAAGAGTAACTCGTCCAGTCTCCAGCTTCTAAACTCATTAGTGCGACTCTGGGTGCTAAATGAAGCATGACTCCACCTTCACGCCGTTCAATTTCCACTTAACCGCGAGAGAATTAGTTTCGATGCATGGATACAGAGGCAGGAAGACACAACTTGGCGTCAGCAAAAAGCGGCATCGGAGAACCCCGGAGGGGGGGTTGGGGTGGGAGGAAATATCTATCGACGCGATTTATGGCAGTACCACCAAGTAAACCAGCAGGTAAACGATTCTGCTAATCAACGATTACATTACCAAAACTGTTTTTTCCTGACACCGAGAGCCGTGGCGAAGATTTGGTCGTTTTCTAATTATGACCCCTGCTAGGTAACTGTACATAGCCGAACCAAAACAATAGGTTTCCGTCCACACGCTAACACCCAGCCCTTTAATTAACTCGAGAGCATCTACATTTTCCTTACATATGCTAAATTATCAATATTAGAAATGCTGAAAACCTAGTAAGGTTTCCGGTGAATCTATGTTCGGAATTCCCTTACACAGACCGCTGCCGTTTGTGTGGCGAAGTTCAGGTATTGCTCCTTTAAAAGTCAGGTACATGGACTACATACTGACTTCCGTCCATTTGTCAAACGTCTAGCACCGGAAAAAAGTCTTGATTTTGTTGACTATCAGGATAGATAAAGTCCACGTGACATTTATTGTCGATATCAGCTTTGCTGCACGTATACCGATAAAAAAGGGGGGGCATTATCAGCGCATATGGGGTAGGTACACGCCCTGCGTGGCGTTTATAGTCAAAGATGAACGTTAGATGGCGCCAACGGACATTTTCCGGCAACAGTGGACTCTGTGTGACGTCGCAATCGGCGTCCCGTCGAGATGAAACCGGTTTCGAACGCGCGGACGGTCACGTGTGCTGCCCGCCCGCCCCTCCCAGGTGCTATACAGGACAGGAGATTAAAGACATCAGACGGGCCAGACGCCATCATCGGGGAGCCTACGCTCCTCACAGTAGCCGAGGTTTTCTTGTTGTTTTTTTCGCCGTGACTTTCGGGATCTGAAGACCCCTCTCGACGGGGAGGGTCGCCTCGGGGACGAAGCCAGGTCGGGAAAACTCTCGAGCGGCCGGAAAGGGTGCCTACCGGGAAAAAAAACAAAATGTGCGTATTTCAAAGTTATCCAAGGGCGATAATGACGAGTTATGTCCCTTACACCAAAGCAAGCTTTGATCATTGTTTTTTTGTTTCAGAAATCGCGCAAAATACGTGTAGACAGAGATAGTGAAAACTTCAGTAGTGCACAAAAAATTATGGAAAAGATACAGGAAGAGATGCGCAGTTAAATGGTACAGAGACAGGCTTAAAGAAATGTCCTTATATTAAAAATTTTGCTTTTCTTGTAACTGCTCTGAAACATAACGAAAGGAATATTACTGGAAGTTCTGGCGGCGCGGTAGTCAAATGGTTAAACTATTATTGGACTTCCACCGAGGGTCTCGATCTCAGAGGCCCGGCTCGGATCGGTGAACCTTCCTGGTACGGGAGTTTTGTTTTCTTTCTCAGGAACACGGAAATAACGACAGTTATTTATCAGTCTTCAACGTTATCACATCAGGAGTAATCTTTCGGCAAGGGGAGCCTGGTGCCCTAAACCCCTGCCCACACTAGGGAGGTCAAACAGTTGTGCTGAGATTGTCATCGCCGTTGTTTCATTCAGCGGAAGCGGGGGTTGGGGACAAAGTCTTCCTATTCCAGAAACCTCTATTTTAATATGTGCTGAACCTGGTTCGGCTGCCATCGCTTTGTTTGTGTTACTCGTTTCGAAGAGTGAAAGGTGCGTCTTCTACTACTGACAGGATTATTCCGACAACAAAATGAATATCAGTTGTAGCGAACAAACGAAAGCTTTGTAGCAGAAGAATCAGATTACGTAATAGAATACTGAGTGCAGGAAGAGCTACCATGGCACAAGAAATATAAAACGGAACTCTAAATTTAATACCCCGTTGTATCCAGTCTGACGACCCCGTCGGTTATAGGCTGTTAGCCCTGGTCTTATCAGCTACTCGTACCTTGAATGATAATTTCGCTGCCGCACCTAAGAGATTCTGAAAAAGCTAAACAACAATGATTAAAGACATCTAAGGTTGCTATAGAAGAAATAAGTTTAGAAAGAGAGTAAGAGAAGGAAAGTTTAACTAGTTTGTCACAACTTAGTTTTATACACTTGTTTAGAAGCTAAGTATTGTATTTTCTGTAAGTTACAGTGTAATCGTGCACTTGTCGTAATAATAACGAATCGAGTAAAGGAAGCTTCTGATGTTCATAGTTTTTTTTATTACACGGTCTTAATGAAGGAATTGTTTGAAGATCCACAGAATGATAAAAACAATAAACTTCAACACGTACAATTTTCAGTATTTTTTTCACCAAATAATTAATTTTTAAACAACAAAAAAAAAAAATATATATATATATATATACTTTGTATAAATAATATAGCAGAAAGAAACAAACATTTAATATTAATCAGGGTGTAGGTGGTAGTACTTATCGAGATTGTCTTCGTGTACCTTTCTTCTCACTCTCTCACCAGCCAGATGGTCCCGTTTCATCACCAGCAGGATTTTTTTACTGCTTAGGTTGACAGTGAGCTATCATCAGCACTGCACTACTTCCTTCCTCGTACGTGGTACAGATTGCACACACACACCCTTCGTTCTCCTCGTCGCTCCTACTCTCTCTCCGCTTCTCTATGCATCTACGATCACAGCACGTGCACATACGGCACGGGTTTCCTCCTCCTGACTGCTTCGGTGTTTTCAGTGCTAAAGATCAAATGTACACAATACACAATGTACACTCTTCTGCTGTACCTCTCGTCTCCTCTCCTCTCACTCCCTCGCTCTCCTTCTCGCTCGTCTCTCCATCATCAGGGATTTCTTGTCTACATTCACCACAGCTCCTCAGTCTCCTCTCTCCCATCTCTCTCTCTCTCGCTCTCTCTCTCCATCTCCAATCTCTCCAACATCACTCTCTCCTCACTCTCTCCTCTCTCTCTCTCTCTCTCTCTCCTCCCTCTTCCACTCTCTCTCTCTCTCTCATCTCTCTCTCTCTCAGCTCTCTCTCCATCTCTCTCTCTCATTATTTTGTACGGCCATAAAGGGTTTTGGTATTCAGCATAAACTGTACATTACTGGGCTGTCACTATCTGCCAATCGACAACCGCACCCTGGTTCACTTTAAATGATGCTATCTCGCTAACCAGTAACCCACCCTCATCTCCACCAACCCTGACGCCATGGAGTCTACGTCGCGATAACCTTGGCTGCTTTCTTCGTCGTGTACACAGACAGCCGCATCTCAAGGGCGAGTCATATATTATAATTAGTATTTATATATTTTCTATGTAATTGTCATTTATGTCAGCCTAGCATCCATCCGCAATATTCTCCCGCCTGCAGCCCCGTTCTCCCTGACCCTGACCAAAGTAGCATCAACCACAATTTTAATCCTTATCGAAAATACTACAACGATCCACCACGACGGTGATCAGCGTAAACCCATATTCTGATCTGACACCAAATCATAAATAATCACCATTGTTTTGGTTACAATATCTTGATGTCCAATTATTTACTCTTCTCTTTTCGCCATTCGGGAACGCCGAAGTCGCAGTCATTAACCAGACGTCTCCGTCTCAAAACAGCATAGCTAACGGTCTCCTTCCGCGCAAAAGAACTTCCCATAATAATCAGTATCTCCTCCGCGCAGTGATACAGGTTTTCCCCAGAGTTACAGAGGCGATGTACTTTTCGGATAAACTTTAAAATTCAAATACCGCCATAAAACTTTCCCGTCACTCTGGAAATATCACCAACAAAGTCCACCCACGACCACGTGACCCGCGACCCCTTGCGACCGACGTCACGAGGTCTTTCCCCCCGAAATCGTGCACTTTGCGCGTTAGATTTCAAACTGTCGCATTTCACAGCTCTGATCATTAAGCGCGTGGGAGGGGGAAACCACGTGTCGGTGACCGTTAACGGAAGTAACGCCATTATGCAAATTCGGCTTGGGGGGGAGGTTTACTCGACTTTATATATAGAAGAGGAATTATCTTACTCCTGGCTAGTGTAAACTCTAGACCATAAAGATAGTAAAGCTTTAGGTTCCCAATAGTCAAATGAGCAACGTTACTCACGGATGGGTTTCTTTGTTTGACCAGATTTATTCCTGTCGTGCGTCATATCGCGGCCATTACCAGCTCAGCGCGTGAATGCCGAGCATGGCCGGATCTCAATTTCTCTTCAATCACGCCTTTCTTTCTTCCCTATTTTTTTATTCCAGCGACCGGACTGGGAATATAGATCACGATGAGCAATCTCACCCACTTCCTTACTGCGGTCCAATCAGGTGCTTTTTTTTTTTTTTTCTTTCCAGGACATAAAAACGAACGTTTTAGTTTTTTGGTCATTTCCCTTTCCACCGCAAAGTTTGAACGCCCTACCGGAAGCAATAACGGCCACGAGCATCTAGCGGATATTAAAGGGAGCTAATAACTAGCATTAAATGGAAGCGTCAGAGTGGAAGACTAAGATATACGAGAAAACGTGGAGGAATCTAGAATCTTACTCACGTTAGGGCAGGGTTAGGGTCCCCCCCCCCACTTTTTAAAAATTTTTTATATAAGTTAAAATTTATTTTGTTTACGCAAATATAAATTAGTTTTTTGGTCATTTTAAAAATATTTCTTCACTTAGAAAAGTTCTGAACGTTCTGCATCAAGTGTAAAATTCTCCGGGTGTAGCGATGTCTAATTTTCAGTTTACTTCGTGTATTTATTTACCTGTCCCGTATTACTTTAGTTTGCTGCCCCTGACAAGAATATTAATGTCAATATTATTAAAAATAAGAAACTGGAATCAATAATAATAATAAAAATAATAATAATAATAATAATAAATAATAATAAATAATAATAATAATAATAAAATAATAATAATAATAATAATAATAATAATAATAATAATAATAATAATAATAAAATAATAATAATAATAATAATAATAATAATATAATAATAATATCGACGATCTCGCGCTTGTGTGCAGCGGCCGTAACAAGAACGAAGTGGCAGAAAGACTACAGCCCGAAGTGAACAAAGTTGCAGAATGGAGCAGCCAGAACCGCCTTACACTGAATACAGCGAAGTCGGAAGTTGCCTTCTTCACAATGGATAATGCTGAGTCCTCCTGGTGTCCCGACATCTCAATAGGGGGAACGAGACTGAAGACAAACCCGGCCCCCACCTTCCTTGGGGTGAGGTATGATCGCCAATTGACCTTCAACGATCATGTCCGGCACGTCAAACAGACCCTCCAACAGCGCTCCAACATCCTGAAGAAGTTATCTGGCACGACGTGGGGTTGGCAACCCCACGACATCCGCTCCGTCTACATTGCAACCATGCGTAGTGTGGCAGAGTACGCAGCTCCAGCCTGGGCCCCATGGGTCTCAGCCACCAATATGAAGTCCCTCGAAAGCGCTCAACTCAATGCAGCACGATCCATCACCCATCAGGTGCGCTCAACCCCATCTGAAGCAGTTCTCCATGAGGCAAATCTCCCCCCACTAGCCTCCCGCCTCCAACTTCTCTCTCCCTCAAAAAGGCGGACGACTGGGCTCATCTACCCCCGACAGATGACAGACGACAGATGTTGCATCACACTGTTCCAAAGCGACTAAAACGAGATGATTGGCGAAATTTTACTTCCCCTCGACTATCCCAACTCAACCTTTTAACCGAACCGGCCGAACATGTACATATTTCTAACATCCCATGGCCCCGTCCTACACCTCCTACTACAATTTTTACTCCCATTCATAAATCCTCATCCCCCGCCCAGCAACTTGCAGCAGCCAAAGAGACAATTGCCTCTACTGAGCCAACCGACCTTCAAATCTACACTGATGGGTCTACAGTTGAAGGCACTAAAGATGGAGGAGCCGGAATGGTCGTCCGTCGTGAAGACATCACCATCCACTCGTGGAACGCTCCTACCGGGACCTTTAGCAGTTCATTTCACTCCGAGAAGACTGCCATGATAAACGCCATTGACTGGCTACATCAACATGAAGACTGGTCCTCGGCCTCCATCATCAGCGACTGCAAGTCACTAGTTCAAGCGCTGGGCAATCCTAACACCTCTGACCCCGCCATCATCTCCCTGCAACAATCTGTCTCAGCCCTCACCGCCGAAAAAAGGGTGCACATCCTCTGGGTACCTGGACACTGTAATCTGGAGGGCAATGAGCTAGCCGACGAGCAGGCCAAAGCCGGCTCAGCTCTCCCGCAGGTGGACACAACCCTCGACCGCTCCACCCGACACGCTATAATCAACCGGAGCTGTCGCCCCCCCCACCCCCACAACATCCCCGTCTTATTTCCCTACTATCCCACAAGTCGAACGCCCCGGAGGAGTCAACACTGTCAAAGAAAGACCTCACCGACCTGATCCGCTTCCGATCCGGCCACCACCCAGCCCTGCGACGATGGCTTCATCTGATGGGGAAGAGTGAGGACGATCACTGCCGGCTATGCGGTGAGGAAGAGAGGTCAGCTGAGCATCTCTGGCTACGGTGTCCTGCACTACAGTCGGAGAGGTACTATCGGCAACTTGGCAACTCCTTCGGGGAACTCACAAGCCTCCCAATTGCAAGTCTAGCGCTTCTGAGGGTCATCCTCAGGCGCCTCGGATGACTCACAACAACAACAACAACAACAACAACAACAACAACAACACAACAACAACATAAATAATAATAATTAATAATAATAATAATAATAATAAATAATAATAATAATAAAATAATAATAATATAATAATAATAATAATAAGGACCAGCAAGATGCGTATCTGAATTCTCTAGATGGAGGGGCTCTTTCTGTCAGCCCTGCTTCGACTTGCATGACGGACTCGCTGAGGACGATTGCACACAGCATCTTATCATGGAGCCTTCTACACTCCGACCATTCTTGACGGCTGCTCTGCTCAACCCCCCGGGGTGGTAAATTAACAAATTGCTAAATAAACGTGGACAACACACGTGTCCGGCATAAGAGGGATTAGGGTGGGGCACAAGGTATCCACTCACCTACACGGCTTTGCTCGTTGTTTGTTTTGCTTTGTTGCCGGTTTTTTTTTTAGATATTTTAAGAAGAGCTCCCGTGTAAATGAACTGCATCAATCAAAAACCGGTGTTTCATTTCACGAGTCGTCAGTAATAAAGGTACCAGGGCGACGTTGAGAGGCGGCTGATACCGGTGCGGTTCTGGGATTTCGGAAAGCCAACTGCGTCCTCTCCAACTTCGCCTCCCTCCGCATCTCGGGTATTCAGCCACAAACTAATTTTCTAAGCGCATTTATCTTTTTCGTTCCCCCCCCCCACAAAAAAGGGCTTCGTGATTTGGTTTCCGGTTTAGGCCGGATTAAGGATAAACAACCGGTAATTATTACCTTTAATCATGGATTTATCCTTGAAACTTTTGCGTCTATATTATGAATAATTATTATTTTAAATCAGTGTTTGATATCTGTGCATACAGCGGAACAATCCTTGAGCAGGTACTTGGTTACCCATAAAGACTTGTTGGATATGACGAGGAGCGAACACCGGTAGGCGGCTCTTCCCTGCCAGGTTACTTTCCGTATACAAACATGAAAACGACGAACTTCTCCACTGAAGAATTTGCCAACTTCAGCTGGGCACCTGTCCCTTCCTCCCTCCTCCCACACACAAAAAATCGCTGTCAGTTTAGTTAACTTCTATTCAATTATTCGAAGCGTTACAAAAAACTTACAGGGTTCTTTCTGCAGGAAAGATAATAAAGGGAGATTACCGGACTTGATTTACGTCAGCTGCCATTAAGATTTACTCCAGTTAAACGTTACGCATATGACATCTGCCTTTATATATCTAAGGAAGACTTCCTTTGTTCCTATGTCAATGGTGACAGATATATATATATATATATATTATTTAAAATTGAACCTAAACAACTCACGTTACGATGTGGGATGTGGGAGAACCGTCATGGGGATTTATCCGGAAAAGTGTCTGGGTGGCAGACTTTGCGCAGTCTTACAACTTCAGCTTTAATGAGGATGGCGTCGGGATATTATCCAGAACTTCATTAGACGATACAATCACTGAATATTTATGATCCGGAACACCGACACCCCGTCTTAATATTCAGCGCCCAACCATTCCACTACTTGCGGTTCTCATCATCTGTCTTTCTCTGGAACCTCATGTTAATAAATTCCTGCTCCTGCTGCGACCTCGGCCAGTAAATTTTGGCTCATCCAGTAATTTTCAATGTTTATGTAGTTGTTTTTGTAAACTGAAGGCTGAAAGAGCAGGCAAAGTCGGTTTCGGTTCTACCTGGAAATTAGCAAATAAACACCATGAAGAAACATTTTCCAAAATATCTTCCCAATGGCTTTTGCCAAAATTCTTCTCTGTTTCTTTGATTATTCTTCTTTTCTTCTGCAATATTTCCACATCAAACGGCGAACGACGCAGCAGCAGCAGCACCACGAATTCCTCCTTTGTGTCGATGATGCTGGAGTTATATATCAGTGAACCCTAGCGGATGAACATCGTACAATACTGCTTGAATTAAAGTACTACAGAAACGGGAGATCGAGAACAATACAAACGACTAAACCCTTTCGCCGGATATCGAATAACAGCATTTAAAGAAACGGAACTGTTCCGAAATGCTAAAGTTTCCGCCACCTCCGCAGGTGCGTGATCGGAGACTTTGTTCAAGAATGAAGTCCGGTCAGACTCACAAGAATGGCCGGATATTTTCTGATCGGACCATGAATCAAATGGTACCGGTCAATTCCGGACTGCATCGGGAATAAAGCAGAGAACCGGTTCCTAACAACTAGAATTGGTCTCGTCAGATTGGCCCGGTTTCGAACCCTCAGCGAAGGGAATCGCATAAACAGAATGTTCTAGTGCCGCCGGGCTTGTTTTAACACCTGTTCTGTCATCCTTAATTGACTTACGCTAGCTACACCAGATCACAACTAAAAAGTTGCCAACGAAGCATTTGTTTCAATACCGATCAGCGCGTTGACAGCCAACACCCTGTAGGACAAGGGAACTGGGTGATCACGTATGTTAAAGAATGCGGCAAATATCCCCCCCCATTTTACAAAGGTCTTTAAATTGTGCTATGAACTTCTCACCACCCACCACCAGCCCCACCTCTACCCATCGTATAATCCTAATTGGTAGGAGAGCCGGTAAGGGACTATGAAATTTACCCCGTCTCTTCTCTGGCAGCACAGAATCGACGACAGTCGCTAGCCCTGGTTACCACTCGCTGAAACAAGCGTCTGATGCATTGTGGCTTTTGCGTTCCTTACCCCTGCTTTACGAATCAGTCCTGCCGGGCACAGGTGTGTCGGACAGGTATGTGCAACCCAGATGAATGGCGTTTCGATCAACACCCCCCCTTACCGGGATTAGTTCCAGGTGCCACTATACAGTTTCCGCCTCCTGGAGAGATATAACCCTAACATTCTTCAAAGGGTTGGTTTTTTAAGTCCCAACCGCAGTTAGTATTTTTTTAAAAAAATAATCCACTTTACGCAGAATTAAAAAAAAAAGGATGGATGCTGCTTTATGAGAGCGGACACCTGATACTCTGCGCAAAGCGAAGGACAAATTAACCGAGCACTGCTCGCGACGATTTTTACCTGTAATAAGGCGACTCTCACCCTACAGGGACTTTATTTACGTCTCGCAAGACTCTTTATGATAAGCCGTTGACTGTAATACAGTATAATAGCAGCAACCATCTTAGACATCAAGTCGTTCAAATGACTTCTATTCTTGTTGGTTTATTTAGTATACACACACACACACACTCACACACTCACCTCCGATGCAGCTGCATCGCCTTCAAATCTGTTTTATCCAGCACAGGTTGAGCCATAGGGACAGTGGCACACAGTTACCTTCCTCATTAATAACTACACCCGATCTGCATTGAGACTGTATATGAGTAAATATATAGGGAGTTCAAAATAGACTACAGTACATCTAGGCAGAAACTTACGTAATGAGTTAAAATCTTCTGCTTATGCCCTTTAAACACTCACCCGAGTCACTGAACATAGTTGACTCTTTAATTAATAATTGACGAAGAACTAAAATGTTATCTATACCTGGAAATTCATAATGCTTTTATTATACATCTAATATTTAATGTCGTACACAGATGGACCTTTATGTAGACTATTAATGATGAGTTAAATATATAGCTTTCTGCCTTGTGGAAATAGTTAAATCAGTGGCCAACAGGTGGCTTAAGGACAGAACTAGAATCAGCGACGTTAAAATTATTACACGCAGTTTCGTGGTAGACGGTGGCGAGAGGATGGAATGGGATCCGTCAGCTGTTGCATACGGCCGGCGACTTTATCCAGAGGTCGGAATTTCAATTAAAAATTAAAATTCTTCAATCGAAAGAGCCTCACCTTTTATAAGGTACATGCTAAAACACGGATCCGGACCGCAATACTGAATGAATGCATACATAGACACAGCAAGGTAGCAGCGTATAGCCGAAGCCAAAACTTTCCCGTTACTCTAGAAATATCACCAATAAGTCCATCTTCATATCTACGATCACGTGACCTGACGCTACAACCGCGACCCCTTGCGACTGACGTCACGAGGTCTTTTCCGAAACCGTGCACTTCGCGTGTTAGATTTCAAACTGTCATGCTTCACAGTGGGAAACCACGAGGCGGTGACCGCTATTATGCAAGTTCAGCGGGAAAGTTCTAGGGTGATGGAAAACTTTCGGCCATACATCTGTTGGAATATCTACCAGAATTACCATCTCTAAATATACGCCCCAAACAGCTCTAGGAAATGACGAACTCACGCTCCTATAAGACGTATGAGCACATACGGACAAATAAATCGAGGCGAATGAACTATACATCAACATCAAGGGCGATGAACAGAGGAAGATGTACCTGCTAATAGATGTGGCAATACCATCAGGAAGAAATGAATCCATTAGGGAAACAGAAAAGCTGTCAGAATGTAAGTATCGAGAGAGAGAAATTGCCAAAAGGTTGGGTAAATACCCACTGTGCCAGTCGAGATAGGTGCATTTAGACTAAGTAACAAAAGAATGACAAAGAACATCGGCAAAATTCCTGTCAAAAATCGAAAGCGCAAAGTTCCAGAAAAAATGCCCATCTGGGAATATCTTATTAACTTAGGAAGAACTTACCATCAAACAAACTTGAATATTGAAACATAAAATAACAAATTAGGCGTTGTATTAATACTGTATATCATTTTGTATATTTTGTTTCGAGATTACTTGTTTGTAGAGAAATAGTTCAGGTAAGTACCATAAATAACAAAAGAGAATTAAAGGAAAGAGAGAACAGATGGGAAACAAGAGAAGATAGGACGGGCAATTTTACTAGTTGTGCAAAGCGACCTGACATCTAGCGCGAAGTAGAGGGGTCTTACTTATTCCCCATTAGCTCAAACAAAACTGTTTGTTATAGTACAGTACAGTTTATTTAATCCGGAAACCTATGATCTGGTATTTATAGTGTGCCGGCACCAGGGAGTAAAAAAGTTTAATTTATCACCGCTACGCGGCGCTGTGATCCAGTCACCTTCGCGCCCTCCTTGCCGGTGTATTTGGGTATTCGATGCTCTTCGAAAACATTTTCTATTTATCAATTTTTCCAATAATAATTCCTTTCTTCGAATTATTCTACAAAAGTCGTCAAAGAACAGCCCCCTTCTGCTAGCCGTGGAATGAAAAGGAAGAGAGATTCGCTAACATTAGCACCACGGTGCCTCTCTAACGTGTTTAGTCCTATACACGAGGAAAGCTATCGTCCGCTACACGCAGTGCTGCCCATTCTTCACTTAATATAGAGGAGCTTTCATGACAGTATTGTTTATTATGCCTTACCATACGTTACTATTACAGGTGAGTTACTGTTATTGTGATTTCCTTATTAAAGGTAAATTATGTGGATATAACCGGCACCTGCCGGATTTAATGAACTATACTGTATTCTATCTCTTACAATCAGTTTGCCTTCCTCTTATCTTTTAATATAAGGCGTTTTATCATTCTCTATTCGCAGAGAACTGACCGAAGGAGGTAGTTTTAGTTGAAGCGGGAACTACAGGGGCACCGACGTGATTTATAAATCCCGCTATTTTCCATAAATAGTGGGAAGAGTGAATTGCGAAGGGGATCGATAGGGAACAGGGTTTCCTCAATGTCCTCTTTTCCGTCTTGTCTACACGAGAAGAACAATGTTAAGAGGATTGTTTCCTATTAGACGGAAAAATTTGCGTAATAATTTCGCGGTAAATGTTTGAACACGTGAGAACTGTGGATGTAAACGATATGATCTCGGTGATAAGAACTGCCGCACAGGCGATAACCGGAACTCATTTATCATTCTGCGAGTGGACAGAAGATGGTCCACCGCCACAGGAGAAAGTCTCCGGGAGCCGCGCGGTCGACAGCTAATGTGTTCAGCTCTGGACAATGGGAAAATCACAGCTGACCGAATATATATAATTTTGACGGAACAGGTGCTTCGTCAGATTATAAATACGAAGCGGTATCTGCCAAAACGCTGCCAACCAAATTGGCAGAATTACAACCCTGCAAGAGAGAGAACTATCACAGCTATCTGTACAACGCAGTGCCGTTGACCCGTCCGAGCCCCCAACTTTAATATTTCCAGGAAACAACTTGGCAGCATCTCGAAGCAAGGCACACTAACTGGATAAGTTGGTTTCGCGAAGGACCGGCTTTCAAATGGTTAAAACATGTTTAATCTCGTATTAAAGCCACTCTAGAGAAGAGAGTGATATTCATGCTGGGAAACATCTTAGCTACGCTTCTTCAGCAGCAGTATAGTTTTCTAGGGAGTATAGCAAAGTGATGCTATCTATTCGGTCCCCTACGTTGCATCGCACGCAGACCATGGGCAGAAGAGCTGATGGGCTTTTTAAGGAATTCTGAAATGAAGTGGTTAAATGCTCCTTCCGCTAAAGTACATAGTATAAATGATGCATGCGGAGCAAGATGGGACACCTGGAGACAATTCTAATGATTTTTAAGGGCTTCATTAAGAATAATGTTTTATTTTAATTCCATTTGGCATAGAGTAAGCAAGTACTTCCTGTTTCTAATGTGTTTGGCAGTCATTTCTATTGTAAAAAATAGTAGAACGAAAATACGTTACTTCGTAAGCCTTATAGTAGATGCAGTGATAGCGAAGATGCTTCATGTTATAATGAAGCTATTGTCTTCCTTATGTATATGGGGAGTGTGAGGTTGTAAGCCCCTCTAAGCATCTATAGCGTCTTTCTGCTAAAACTCCTCAATGTAGTTATCTTTTGTGGAGAAGGAACTACAGAATAATAAAGCAGAAGCTCAGTAAATACGCAGTATGGTTAAGCAAAAGGAGATATTAGTTTAAACAAAATAAATAGCTTTACAATATTCATAGTTATACCTGAGCAAAAACAAACAAACAATTATTTGGGTAATGCAATAATTTTGGCCATTAGTGTACATTTCAGTAATTTCTCTTTCATATCATATACTTAACAAAATAACTTTCTGCATGAATGATATCGCATAAAAGTATTGTTAATACATAATTTTAATTATATATTTGAATATAAAAAATGAACGTAATATTTGTGACACAAAGTCCTTATCTATTTACTTCTATAAAATGTATTCCGTTTATTTCTATTTTTTTAAATTAGAAAATACGACATCGATTTTTTTTTTTTTTGCTTTGTAATGCGAATGAGCAATCACTGACAAGATCTCTTAATATTCAAACTAATGAAATAAAAATATATACTTTTCCAAACTTCGCTGTGCATTTGTATTGTCTACAGCCCTAACCAGTTAATTCGGCTCAACGAGTAACTTCTTTTATGTTAGATATAAATCCTTCAGTAGAAGTGTACAATAGTCCTCCATGCAAAACGGAAGTCTGGGAATGTGCTGAATAGAAGTTTCTAATCAACAGGGACCATTTTGAAATTTTCTATATATTCTGAATGATTCTCGGTTTTTCTCTTATGTTCTGGAAAATTTCATAGCTTTCCTGTAATCCAGAAAATTATAATCTAGAAATATCTTCATAAATTTTCCATGCACAGAAATAACCATCAATGCATCAGCATTCCTAGTCAATGTTCAAGGAACTGTTCAGCCGAAAACATTAGTCCAGAATTGTAAAAATATGTATTGAAGTGCGTAAGCGATCGTGACAGACAAAAACATCGCCTCGTGTCGATGCGAGCCCGGATTTGAAAAAACTTTCTTTACCAGTAAGAATGGTTCGCAGGGTGATTAATGGAATGATTAAAAAATATGGGCATTTTTTCCTTCTAAAAGAAAAGAGGGCGAATCAACAGAAAAACTGTTTCCGAGGAAAACGACTTTTGGCAAGGCTTCAGGAGAAAGACAGATCTGCCTCAAGTGGCACCGACAGCTGGGGAAATTAAAGAAAGTATTGCCCAGAATACATCGAATGGAAATGCTGGAAGACGTTCGGTAAGAACGGATTTCGAATCATACATCCCAGCTGAAAAGATCAGGACTCTGCTGCCATTCAATGACAAAAAAAAGAGGAAAGTTCAGCTTTGTAAGGAAATTTCAAAGTCGGCAAGTAGAAAGATTTGGAGCAAAGTCAGGATATTTCTTGATCGTTTCTTTGGTAATCGCGCCGCGCTCTGAGTGTCAGTGGAAATCGAGGATGGGGAGTTAAATCGGACCGTTTTACCGACCTAGACGTACCACATAAATTGACCCGTTTCTCTGCTTACGGCAAAAACGGTCTAGTAGTTCTACCGAAAGAAATACCATTTAGCACAAATTGGTATTTTGAGCCCTTTTTTTTTTGTAGAATCTGTTTCAAAACCGATCAAGATGGAAACCTTTAGTTTTTACAAGATGAGACACCATGCCACGCAGCAATGGAACTGCCTTCTTGGTTTAAGGAGAATACATTTCCTTAGTTTGAAGACTGATCTGAAAACTCTCCTGACTGAAATCCAGTTGAGAACGTACGGGAAGAGGAAATCTTGGGTAGGAAGGGAGTTATGCTTCGGTTATTTGCTAGGAAGCTTTGTTAGTCCTATGCCACGAGATGCCCCGACACTTCTCACTCAGGCCGGGAGAGCTTTACCGGAGCTGTGCTGTTCGTTTTCAGATGGGAGAGGAAACCAGATCAGCTCAGAGGGTATCCATGCGGCCGGCTAATGAAGAAAAGCAAGAGAAACGAAATTATGCTGTGTTCCGACCAGAATTCGAACTCGGTCCCGTAACCTTGACAGCCAGGTAGTCTAACTAAAAATATTCGCCTCTAACCAATGGACCATCATGCCATCCACTTTACCATGCTACAAATACACTTTATCTTGCAACGTGCACCAAAAACCTGATATTTTTATTATAGAGGTAAAGCTTTGCAATAGTTTTGACAATCACCGCGTATAGGTGTAGATAGCTACATTTGTAAGTATAGACAGAACACATGCGTCATTCTTTCAAAAATGGTGGCTTCCAGATACAGTAGATTATATATTTTAAAATGTTTAACACTTTTATATGTAAATCGGGCAGATGAATTTGTGGAGGAGTCTGATACATTTGATCAAATCTGCTCCGAGTGTCGGAATCGCTTAAGGTCGAGTCATAGGTCTGACGAGGAAAACACGTGAAAATCACAATGTCTAAAATCTTGAATTCTAAAGTGTATCCTTGCTTATGCCTATGAAAGCATGGATACGATAGAGATAACATTAGATATGCTTTAAGTTTAGTGCGGTAGAAGCAATGCTTTGTGTTGTGATCATGACCGTCAGGAAGACAGTGTTCAAATTCGTCTGAGTAATCAAACGTAGCTGAATGATAGTCTGATTCTGGGCATCCTGAACCTTCAGCATCAGCTGGCACCGTATTCCAGAACAGTAATGTCGGCTGGTGAAGATACATTGCGACAATGGATAGGCAAGCTGTGTCCCCGGATCTCTAAAACTTGAGGAGAATCTCTGAAACGTTGTTATTAGGAGACGCCTAGATCTAAAAGTTTCCATCTACAAATCCTGCCCAGTCCTCGAGACAAGGGAGGTAAGAAACATATCAGGTGGAGTAATTAGACGTCTACTTTAGAACCACCTTAAAGCGTAAAATTGTCTGAAGTAGAATCTTCAGTTCTGTGGTTTATTTCGCGGGGTTTTCATATCCAAAAGAATAACTTTTACTTCATCTTTAATGTGTGCTTTCAAGACCAACAGCGACAAAATAGCCACTTCTGAGAGATGGCTAAGCCAAGACATTAAATATGAAAGATAGCACCATTGCGAGACAAATTCACGATAGTTGACATTAAAGGTCCACTCTCTCACATTTAAGTCTACTGCCATGGACAAACATTTTCGCAACACCGTAGAATTTAAAGTTTGTTTACTTGGTGAAGTCGGGTTAAACCTGCTAAATGGGCATAATTAGGTTACGTCAGCGTATTCATGTTCACATCCGCTTTAAGGTTTTATATTATAAAAATGTCCGAAATTGCAGAATGGGAAAATCTGAGATCGAACATGCAAATTCATGATTTCCGAAAATACCTTAAAATCACGAGGAGTGAAACTCAGAAATATTCTTAGAAGTGGGGTACCGAGTTATTAAGCTGTGTGATTTAAAGGTGGATTTTAATATTGTTATTTCTGGTGGTGATCAAAAAAAAACAATCGATTGTCACTTCGAGAATTGGTTCAGAATTAATTAAGTTATTTCTAAAAAAAAAAAAAGATCTTATTTAATAATAAAAAAAATATCATCAGAAACTCGTCTTGATGTGATTTACATCAATGAAATAGGAAAATGGGTGGGTTCTAAAGATATCGGTTGACTACACGCGCCCTATGTGGGCGAGTGTTATGGTCCATTAAAATAAAGTTATTTCCAATCTCATCTGCGTATGGTTTGATACAGGGATACAAAATCTCGTTCCTATATCTTATTGCACTCAGAATATCTCATATCCGCCTGTACCGCTCATCCAATAAAATTCCTTCCCAGACCATCATACCTTCACCACCATAGTGATGTCTTTTTTATGTTTGTAGGCTGTTGGCGCGTGAGTCACATTGAAAGCTAAATCTGGACTCGTCAGTACAAGAAACATGGCTTCAGTCATGTGGTGTCCATGTGACATGTTTATGGCGCAGTTTGACCTTATCTTTTATGATGGCATGTTAAAGAATGCACGCCATGGGTCGTTTTGCATGGTCTTCTTTCATATAGCCTTCTGCATAAGGCCGATATCTACCTCTCTTTACATTTTAGAGAATTTTCCAACCGATTACGGCTGCTCGTTTGTAACGTTGTCCTTCAAAACAATTATCCAGCCAGGGCCAAAAGTGATATGAACAGAAACCATTTTCATGTTGTATGAAAACTAATTTACATGTTTCTAAGGGGTACTCGCATACATATTTCCTAAATAAAGTTTGTTACATAAAAAGAAGTTTCATTTGATCCTTTGGTGAATAAAACTAATAATTTTGTAAATTATTTTCTTGTTGCATATCTTTTGGAAGTCAGTGTATTTACTGACTTTTGAAATTAAATTAACTATGCACAAAACTTTGCTGATATGGAAACATGAAATATACTTAGTATTTATCGAGGTCTAAAATATAGATGTACTTTACCCGTTATTTACTGACATTAAAAATAAATACTGACTTTAAATGGTATTTTAGGATACATTGAAATAATGGTTTTCTTCAGTGATTTTATATACTTAACAAAAGCTTTAAAAATAATGTAAAAATTATATAATTTAGGGGATACATGTATATATGAGGATGCGGATGAGAAGCTTCATCTGGCTGCCATATGGCTTCTTACAAGATTCTATGATTGCAAATAATTTCCTATGTTGCCTTTTCTTCTTAGGCTTAAAAATAACTGCACCGAAACTGTGTGGATCTATTAAAATCCAGAGTGAATGTCAGTTTTGCTTTTCAAACGATTTCTAAAAAAAAGTGAAATGTTTTGTTGTTGTTGTTGTTGTTGTTTGTTTGTTTGTTTTTGTAACAGCAGAAATCTGTTGGAGTAAGGATCAGGGTCAGGGAAAATATCTTATCATTATTAAGTATACATCGGATGATTTTATTTTGACGTTAAGAACTGAATTATTCAGGTTTTCTGTTTTCTGTTGTTTTTTTTTTTTATTGAACCGAAATTAATTGGCTTATTTATTCTAAACGAACAATTTCTGGTCTCAGGGTTTCCATAGGAGATCGAATCCATTTTTTTCGAGCACCCGACCGATATTTATTGTCTTTCGTGTTTAATGCTACGTGAGCACCGGGCGGGGAGGAAAGAAGGCGGAGCCTTGGTTCGTTATGGCGGCTGGTAAAGACGGAGATCGGCGAGAGTGGACATCCGTTCTGAGGAGGCGTTGGGAGAGATTTTTGTGCTTATCCGCGAACCTTTGACTCGTTCTGTCTGAAAACAAAGTGAATATCAGTTCTTACTTAGTTGGTCGTCCGGAGCAGTAGAACTATAGCAGTAAATTTTCTGCGGAACTATTATATATATATATATATTTTAAATAAACGCGATTTCTCGCTATTTATTTGTTAGAAAACAAGAAAATAGTTTATTTTCGTATTATTAAATACGTGTTATTGTATAAAAGAGTTTCAAGGAAACCAAGCAGCCGACAAAGGGCGTTCATCTTCGGCAGGCGATGGGCCATCTCCAGTATCCTATGAACCGCAACAGCCATTAAAATTAGAAGGCTCCCAGTAAATCTTCTATAAACCGCATCTTTAAACGCACGTTTAACTCTTCCCGTATAAATTCTTTGACAGTTCTCTTATTTTACGTTTCTTCTTCAAGTTGATATGGAACTTTTCTTTTTTAGACGTTCATCGGCGAAAGTTCCGACGTGTGAGCTCGGGAACTCGACCAACCGACGTTTGGCCACGGTTCTTTGTCGGCTCTCAGACGTCGCCTGTATGCGATTCCGGGCAAAGGATGAATACCTACCTGCCTGGTGATATCAGGTGATATACGAAAAAGACACAACATACACAAGAACCCGAAACGTAGCTTTTGCAATCCGCTTGAGCCGTTTCACTCGATGCAATTTATAAACATTTAATGAAATATTTCTTTCCATTAAATACTGATGTATTTTGTAATACAACTCTTGTATTTTTGTTTAGTGACTTTAAAATGGTCCAATTGTAGATTCTTGTGTTTTCCCCCCCAGCGGGCGGTAAACCCCGACGAGCGATCACTGTCTGGTAAGTCCGGAGGAATGAGCATCCTCAAGGTGTCTAAATTGATGAGAACAGATCTGAGATGTACATAGAATTTATTTTTCCAACTGTTGTAAATACACACTTTTCGAGAAATTGTCCACCTCTTAAGCTAAATTCTAAACCATCTCAGAAAGTCTAATGCTAATTTAGTTTTTCATAGCTCCCCCCCTTTTTTTTCAATAGCAGTTTTGGCAAAGTGCTTGCAGAATGACGTTAAATAATAATGGCAAATAGATCCCACTAAATTTGGATGCTCGATTTTGATTTACTCAGAATTTTCTGACTTTTTGTGATAAAGCGAAAGAAGCGTCGCTAGAGAAAACTAAACCGTTAGTATAGAAGGCAACGTTATCTCTAAATGCAAATAAATATCATGCAAAGTTCATTTCTATCTCTAAATTTTAGTAAATACCAACTACAGTTAGTCTTTATCCGAAAATCCCAGTAAATAAAGCGTTAAGTCTTTGTCAGTTCTGGTAATTATTAAATATAGTCCATACCAACTACAGTTAGTCTTTATCCGAAAATCCCAGTAAATAAAGCGTTAAGTCTTTGTCAGTTCTGGTAATTATTAAATATAGTCCATTTTCATCAGAAAATACCGGAAGAGTGTAAAGTCTGTTTTATCGAATTATTATCGAATAAATGTGGAATTTACACCTCGTAATAACAAATACAAAACGAAACAAAAACAGTTGGTTTTACATGGCTCAGGACTTGTAGGCACTTATCATTTACTCGGTTTTGGTTTTAAAAAAAAAAACAATATAAGAAATACTGATATTTAAAATATATACCTGAAAAATGTTTAAACCATTTTTATAATTTTAGATAATTGCAGGTACTTCTGCTGATGTAAGGTTAAATGCTTGACAATTATTTTTACCATTAAGATTTTGCTTAAATTTGCAATTGCATCTGCTTTCTGTCGTAGATGTCTGTCATTCGTCGGCTCTGTTATCCTTTAGTTTTAAGTATAAAGAAATCGAGCTTTTTAAAGGCAGACATACACTGGCATGAAAAAGAATAGTGCGTCTAAACAAAAGTTACGTTGTATACAAGCGAATGCTGAGGATCTACCAGAGACTAGAGCAGATGTAGACATTTATTAAAACAAAAAAAATATTAAACAATTAAAAACAAAAACAAAAGCACTTCGGATGGGTAGGGAAAGATGATTTTTTTTCTAAAATTTACATTCAGATTCTATCCCCAAACATCTACTTGTTGCTTCTCACTATATCGTGGAGTCATTTCAGTTCAGACCGGTTAGTTAAAACAGGACTCAGGGCTGGGTTGAAAATTCCTCATTTTCCTTCATATCTGAGATCACCACTTATATAAACACCGCGAAAATTGACTCCCTTTGTTTTGTTTTTATTTTCAGATCGTAAAGCTCGTCAGGAAAATAGTTAATGAGCATCTCTAGCCTGCTGTACTAAAAGCCGTGCATCCGAACCACGTGACAAGTTTCAAAGCTGCTTGGAAATCAGTTTCTTGCGAATAATCTCATGGATTTTCGTGGTTTGGCCGGATCACGCCAAATAATGAATCGATTGGTGCCGGAAGTTGCTTGACTACTCCAGCCACACACCACACACACACACACACACACACATGACAGCAACTGCTTTTTATGTAGTTCTTTATGCGAAAAAAAACTATTCTTTAATCTTTTATGTCGTAAATGGAACAAAACTGATTTGAAAACTGTTTTTTTTCTTCTTAATTTTTCAGAATTTATTATTACAGAATAATTCAGGGTACAAGTCCAATAATTTAACAAACTTGGCTGCCCGAATCTAACAAAATGCTGTATCCTACTTCTCCATGTTATGGGATGGCTGCCAGAACTTTGTGAGGTGTATGAGACTGGCGCACACATTGGACAGTAATGCCATCCCACAGTTCTTGATGCTGTGATACTTACTGAATAAAAGAACACAATTCTTTCTGCAGGAAAAAAAATAAACATTAAAAACAGTGGAGTGATACAATTGTTTCAGTTTCTTAGATCATGCAGTAGTTGCTTAAAGCATTTGTTAATCTATGTATTGAGCAGTGATGACGTCAGCTCTTATTCTGCATGGCAAACCTCTGTCTCGACTGTTTACGCATCTTCAAGGAAATGCCGTTCCAGCTCCGCTATGGTTCCTTCTGCGGTTGACTGCTTCTTACAAGTAACTAGATCCGTATCTTTGACGGATGTCGTTGATCAACTTACAAATTATTAAGAAATTCGGTTGCTCGCCTTCCGTTGGTCATTTGTTGGTCATTTTTACTTTATTTTGTCAAGACAACAGAATAATCTACCTACTAGATCTGTAGCAAGTATCAGGATAAGACCGGAAATATATTGGTGACGTGTTATTTAACTCTTTATACGGCGACAGGGAAGAATCTGTCAGACATAAGTTTACTAATTAGTTCTATTGCTTGGTATTGATAGGATAAGAGAACTATTACCTTCAGAACGGAAACTAATGCGCGAAGTTATGTCTGACAGCAGTCGGACAGTGATCCGTATACAACTTAAACAATGGGAAGAATTTATTCACAAAGGAAGCGTTAATGGGGCTTGAACGGCCTGCGATCTGTCAAGAACTATTAAGACTGATCACTCTAAGATGGTTTCTAAACTTTTGTCCTATTACAGGTGAACTGGGTTTAGAAAATCGGATTTTTTATTTACTACGAATGATAAAAGGATTGTTTCTGTCTGGTGCAAACAACAGCTTGAGAAGTTTTAAAATTGTCATGCTCTGATCTTACGCTATCAGGGAGTTCGTTGATAGTGGAAGGGATATTTTTTCGAATTCACTTACTTACAAGCTTTAATAAAGCGATGATTTTTTTTTTAAAAAATGGCACAGATTCTCCCCTGAGCTCAGGGATAGTAAGCTTTTTTTTGCGGCGTTTGCACCATCGAGAAGGTGACGAGGAAAATCAAGACCCGCAGAGTCTAAATCCGAGCCGGGTAATGTGGGGGTTGGGGTGTGGTGACAGGGCAGATAAATACTGGATCTGATTGTCACCTGGCATTGCCTGACTGTGTAGGCCGAGCAATCTTGACATGCGGATAGACCATGCGAGGCCTCGTTGGTGTAGGGAGTAAGACTCAAGGAGAAACCGATTTACTGTTTTTCATGGGATGTCACTTCCAATAGGCATCGTTGCGTTTGGCGGCTTAGCATTTACGCATCACTAATGACATGTTTTCGCAGTCAGACCCTGATCCTTAAGTGAAAATTGTGCCAAAACTTAGAGATGCTGGCTTCAAATTTTAAAGATTGAAGCCGTTTCTTTAGCGAACATTGGCTTAAGAATAATCGATTTCTCGCAGTTTAAAGAAGAGGTTCAGTGCTACATTTACCAAGAAAATCATCAAATGCATCTTAATGATAGTTCTTTATATGTTCTCATACTGAAAATCCAAAGAACCATCTCATTGACTTGTTTCTTTTTTAGATCTTTTCAAATAGAATTAAAATATAGCGATGTCGGACCTGCACAAAGATGATATGATGATGATGATGATGATGATGATGATGATGATGATGATGATGATGATAATAATAATAATAATAATAATAATAATAATAATAATAATAATAATAATAATAATGATGATGATGATGATGATGATGACGATGCTGATGATGATGTTTCACTTAATACAAGAAGACCGTCCGAAAATTAGATTTGAACAATATGTAGGAGTTATGTGTACAAGATGCTGGTCCCAGAGCAACTACACTTTCAGATGGCGAACAGTGCACTCTGGTGTCGGGAAGTACCCGAGGATACCAGACAACGTACTATACAACCTGCACTCCAAAAGTACCTGTGAAACCTCAAAATATGTCTTTTCATCAATGGACGTTATAGTTCTCTGAAGTTTCGTTTTACTGACAAACGCGCACCTCGACACTTTTAGGTGCTTCTTCATATTTTACCAAAAGCGAAAATGTTGCAGCAATGAGACGGTTACGCTAGCTTTTGTACGCTCTCAAGCCGGTGTCTGTCGAACTGATTTAAGAAGAGCTCCCGTCATTCATTAGAAATTACTAAAGTTGCCAAGATTATTAAAAGGAAAACAACGTGAGACATTGAAAATATTTATTTAACCATGCATTTCGTCACAACATTTCTTCTATCAGCAGCTTTTGTTCCTGTCTTAATGGGCAGATTTAGATACAAGTAAATATTCAGGATAATCGGTTCTCTGTCTTGAAAAGCTTTGCTGCGTTCATTTAGAGAAAAACAACAACAGGATATAAAACGACTTGTTTCTCTTAATTCATCCATTGATTTCAGGGAGAAGAAAAAAAAAAGCAAATGTCACAATATACAATACAGTTAATTATTACTTCTTTTATTTTTGCAGTGGCCATTCTTTATTGAAACGTCGCCATTGTGAAGCACATAAATCAAAAGCACTGACGTCATATAAAATAAAGATAAACGTATCTCAGACATAATTGATTATGTAGCAACAAAATACAATATCAGAACAAGCTGAATTATACTGCATTGATTTTTCGTATAATGGAATCCTCTTCACGGCGGCTGTGCAGCTTTAAGAAAATTCCCGAATTTTTGCAAAAACTGGTTTAATTATAATGTATATAGACTAATAAAGTTATCAACATCGCGGATTCCGTCATCCACACTTGGGGCATGAAAGGATCACGTCATACTACTAAGGTTAAAGTGTTTATCTGGCTACGCGTACGAGATACCGTTCTAATGGGGTAAAATCGATTGGCGCAGTTATCTAAAGCTGCTAACGTGTAGAATTAATAGAACGACAACAAACAGCCATGTGATTACTCTATGAAGCGCCCCTGACTAGAGTGGGAAGCGGGGCAAACCGACATCTCTGATCCGCTTTAACGTGCGAGTGGCTCCGCTCGCCTCCTCGTCGAAAAGATCGCTCTATTTCCGCGTAGCTGATGTGTTTCAGATACTCGCGAGATCGAGCGATACGAAGTTGGCCATTACATCTGATGGTTAAAACCAGTCAACAAGCTAAAATGATAAACCCGATTCATTAAGTAGGCGCGACCGGAGTTAGTGCGCTACTAGTGCAGTTTGTTACGGCACCGGTGATTTGTAATAAAACACACAGATGGCGCTATAATCGGATCTTGCACGATTTGACCTTTTAATAAAATGTCAGAGCACGTGACGTCGGTTAAAGCCCATCTAATCGTTTAATTAGGAATTACGCATCCCCCGCAACAATAACCACACCCAGCCTCCCCTACTGTAAGAAAGACTCGAATCGTAATCAAGATGGCATCAACTGTAATGTGATATTTCGAGGTGTGGCAGCTGATTTTGATTAATCACAAGATAACATAGTCCATGCCGTTAGCCTACTTTTTTCAAGTTGCGTAGGGCCTAAGGGGCTTTGTTTAAGAGAAAGTCGGGATACCTTTTATGCTAATTAAAGGGACATAATTCTTACTGTTGTTATGCTTCTTTTTTTTTTAAAAAAAAATTCAGTCTCGAAACAAAGAAAGATCATTATCAGCGAACCTCCCTTCGTCTCTGCGTCTTTCAGAGCTGCTCAAACGGACCGCCACTCTCACCTGTTCCTACGGTACCGACTCTAGTCTCTCTTCCAGCACCGTGTTACACTCCCACTGGTTAGCCGCCGCACCCCTGGCCGCGCCATTGCGGAGGGACACCAACTGGTAGTTTTCGTCGTTCACGCTAGGCCGCGCCACCGAGCAGGTCATGGATGCTGGCGTGTAGCGGGTCGTCAGCGACTTTGTGTCTTGCAGCAGGCTGAACTTCTTGCGGATGGCCGAGCGCACCTGCAGCGGAGAGAGAGAGGGGGAAAAAAACCTGATCAACAACCGTGGACCATCGTTTATCGTAGCTCGGGTCGAAGGCAGCGACGTGAGGGCATGCAACCGTCTCGCCTGGCAATAGTGGTGATACTAGCGGAAGTTCGCCGGCTTAACGGAGAAGGCGTCAAATAAATAATGGTCGGGGGGAATGGCGACGGCAAAGCTACCAGGAGAGCCAGTGATGGCATTGGTAACACTGTCGAAATGCTAACAACAGTTACATGGACAGTATCCGTATGCTACTGGCAACGGTTCTAATGCTACTGATGATGGCAGTGATCTATTTGTGCTGACGTGATATAATGAAGCTGGAGTAAGTGGCGTTGGCAGTTTTACGGTAATAGTAATGACAGTAATGGTATTGATTCTGCTGGTAAGTATGAAGATGCCGATAAAAGTGCCATTGGTTTGTTTATTAATGGCATTAATGATGGCACTGGTGATGGACGAAATCCAAATTAAAGTGACAGATTGAGTTTTGATGGTAATGATGGCTATATTAGCCTCGAAACTAACATTTTCCTACCGTACATTAGCAGTATAAATACACTGATAATGGTAATTATTATATAAGTCCAATTAATTTTTTTTAACCAATTTCTATCGCCACTTTTTCGTTAACTCTGTGAAGGAATTCTGTAGCCCTGAAACGGCCATTTCCCAGTGAGCTCGCATCCGGTGTGTACAATAATATGCGATTCTTTATTAGGGGGAGACAACTCTTATCATATAGCTACCTAAACACTGCCATATCTTTTACTTTTGTTGCAGCAAATGACAGTGGTGCGTTTATGATTCGTTCCTGACAGACAAAGATATTTACCAATACGGAATAAGTAGTATAGTGGGAAGAAAAATGAGATTGAAAGAATTTATTATTGTCTTTGGGTTTGGAATAAGGTGTCTGGCACAGGACTTTACGTTTATACAGGGCGAAACATGCATTTGGAGTGCTACGTATACAAGAAGCGGGTGTGCGTACAGACATTAAAGATGCTGGTCTGGTAGATGGGACTTACCTCGCTGTTCAAGAAACAGTAAAACACGGCCACAAACAAGCCCTGGAAGAAGATTAAATCTTGTTCAATTCGCGTATGTCGCACCTACGGGCGTTTTAATTTCTTCAAAACATTTTTTTAAAAAATTATTATTATTAAAACAGAGCAAAAAAGCAAAACAAAACAGTCTGAAGAAGTTAATTACAACAGCTAATGTTCCTCTCTCATTGCCGAAGGTAAAATGAATTATTGGACTGGTCGTTGTTTGTGTTCTCCATAGCGGAGCCTCCCGCCTATAAGTGTCCTCGGCTACAGCGAGAGACAGTCGACAGCTGTTCGAGGAGATATCAAGAGAAAACTTTGCTAATATAGGCTGGGGTCCAGAGCAGAACTGGAAGTAATTCTATTTAAGTTAAGTCCGCATTTAGCGCATGGCACTTGAACACAAACTTCCTTACGCTTTCAATAAAACGGTGCCATTAATTTCGCTCAGACGGTGTAGAGTGTCAGGGGGGAGTAACTCTTCGGCGCAGAACAACTACGCGCGCTCTTATTGTTCGGAATTTCTATGCCGCGTGCAGCCCAGAGAGCATTTTAGAAGGTGTTCGCCGGCGTACCTATCTGTTAACCCTAACTCGTCCGGACGGATCCACAACTGGCTGATCCCTATACATTTGTCCGTGATCCCGTTTCTCCGCTACGGTTTTGCCATTAAGTAAGAAAAAGAAAAGAAACGTATTATCTTCACCCAGCTTTCGCCGAGTCATCGGGTGCTCTGAAGAAAGAAGTATAAAACGAATTATTGCATAGGTAACACTGGGAAACAATGATTTCGCCACCGGAACCACGACCACGCCCACTTTGTAGTGTTTCGCACGCTGATTTAAAATCTGGAAATCGTTTTTCTCTAGGACGTCTCGTTTTTTAGTTATGGCTGATATTTATTTTTTAAAAAATTACTTGGAATCGGTCCCCCATGACATGGAAAAATCCTGTTCCGCTTCCTTCAGCAGTTCCTGCCCTAGAAAGTGATGAAGGTCCAGATGTCGAGTGCGATGACACTGTTATGGATGAGCCATATGAGCCTGCATTGGATGAAGAAAAGCCGCTTGCTAAATCAAGAAGAGCTCGATGATCTGGTCAGAGATTTATCACCGTCAAAGGAGAAGGCGGAAGTGCTGGGCTCTAGACTGAAGGGATGGAATCTTTTACAAAAAGGTTACAAAAAGGTACAAACATTTCCCATTTCCGTGATCGTCACACAAACTTGGCTGCTTTTTTTCGAATAGAAAATGGTGTTTGTTTCTATATTGATGCAAACGGTCTCGCAAGTGAACTGGAATATAAACATGTGACTGATCAATGGAGGTTATTCATAGATTCTAGCAAACTAAGCCTTAAAGCTGTGCTGTTACATCATGGTAACCAAAAATCTTCGGTTCGTATAGCTCATGAAATCGGCTTGAATGAGATATACGAGTCGATTGAACTCCTTTTGAAAATGACGAGTTATTCGGATCATAAATGGAAAATTTGTGCTGATCTCAAATTTATTTCTCTCCTCCTCTGATTGCAGCTAGAATACACAAAACACGTGTTTCTTGTGTCTTTGGAACAGCCGTGATGATGCCAACCATTACACTCGAAAAGACTGGCCTAAGCAACAGGAACTTATAGTTGGCAGGTACAATGTACAACATATGCCATTGGTAGACCCTCGGAATGTCTACCTTCCGCCATTTCATATCAAACTCGGCCTTATGAAAAACTTTGTCCAAGCCATGGATAAAGACGGTGATGGTTTCAAGTACCTAAGAGAGAAGTTTGGTGCTGACAAAAGTGAAGCTAAACTCAAAGAAGGAATTTTTGTGGGGCTCGAAATTCGAGAACTCAGGCGTGATGACGGGGCTCAAAAAATAAGCTAAACCCACTGGAGTCTACAGCATGGGAAGCATTTATTTTAATTGTACAGAACTTTCTTGGCAAATATAAAGCTGGGCACTATGCTGAGTATGTGGAAAACATGCTAATGGTGCATCAGCGAATGAGGGCCAAGATGTCTCTAAAGATGCACTTTCTGCATTCGCACCTTGAATTTTTTTCCAAACCAATCTAAAGGTTGTCTGTGATGAGCAAGGTGAAAGGTTCCACAAAGACATAGAGGTGACGGAAAGTACATATCAGGGCAAATTCAATCCCAACATGATGGGTGATTACTGTTGGTTCCTCCAAGGGGAGACTGATACCTCGCATAAGCGAAAGAACAGGCGTCTGAAACATTTTTGAACATCTGGAATGTACCTAGTATGTCCTACTATGTAAGTTAAATGCGTTCCATATATTCCATACCGCTTTTATCAGTCTTTCTCATGCATCTGTTGTATGGAAAATATGCTTCACATTAAACATTTGACTACCAAATATTGTTGTTCAAGCTTTATATAGTTCGTATAACATAAGTCATAATATAGCGTTAGTGGTGAAATTTCTCATTATGCATATCTAATAACCCTGACGTCCCAGCCAAATTCTGACTTGACTTCAGATTGAAATCAGCACCCAAAATTTAGCTAGGGTCACCCACATTTTTCTCGGTGGCAGACAAAACGTTTCATTTTGTCGTCCAGTGTCATCAATCAGAGTTACCTTCACAGCTAACACTGGACAAACAATAATCCTTAACACGTCTTCGGCGACTGATATGATTGTTCCTCAAAATAGTCTTAACTTTACACTCTTTCATATTTAATGTCAGGCAAATACCATAAAAATGGCCTCCCTGATATTACAGCAATAATTAAAGATTTTCGTCTAATGCGGAGTTATACACACTATATGTGAGTTTATCCCTTTTGCTACTAATATTATTTCTGAAATGACAGGGAACCGTCGTCATACGCAGTTCTAACATATATCACCACTTCTTATAACTTGGTTTCAGTGTTAAGATTACTGATCGAATATTACTAAATACGAATGAAAATAATTATTTAAATGTTCGCTTAGCAACACTTCGGTGGCCGTCACCCTGTATTCAGCCTATATCCACTAGTTTACCTGTAAATTATTTATTCCATTCTTAAGAATTTGGCTTATGTTGGAATCGAACCATCGCTAAATCTACATTATCTCTCATGGTACAACGAACTTGTTCTAAAAAGCTAGGCCGAGTTGTCGAATCCTGTACTGGTTCGGTTTACAGCTCTGTGTACTGTGGTACACACTTCGGCTGGGGAAACAAACAAATGATGAGACGCATTTCTCCAGAGTTCTTGGGATAAAGTGGTCTAAAAGTAGCTACGTTACCTTATTATTAATATTTTTTTTAAATAGAATTCTAAACTATTAGTATTCTGATTTATATAATTATTTTTAGAATTATTTTATTTATTAAGTTTATGACGATTTTTAGGCATAAAAGATTAGACAGAAAAATTACACAAATGGCACAGGTATTAAGGGCCTAACCTTTTAACCTCCTTTTGTTGATATGATGGGAGATTCCCAAAGTAGCCCTCTAGTGACTGCAGTTTCATTGAAACAAGAACGACAACTCACAAAAAGGTTTACTTTTAATGCATGCTTCTGCTTTGTAGGTTCAGAAATAAAAATTAAATGAAAAAATATATACTTTTGTGTTCTTTCTTTAGCCGGCAAAAGAGAGAAAATGGCGAGTGATTTCATCGTGAATTGTTTGAGGAGAGAAGTTGATTCGTTGGTTGGATTCATCTGTTCTTTTTTAACATTACTGCGCTTACTAGTTACGTACCTGGAATGACTGGAGAAAAGCAGTAATATACAAAAATATTATCTTTGACAGTGGGTCACTTCCGGGAGGGGTGATGAAGAGAATGTAGGTCAGGCCCAAGAGAGGCAGCAGAATGACTACTGTAGCTTTCACAGCTTTCCTATAATAATAATAATAATAATATAATAATAATAATAATAATAATAATAATAATATAATAATAATAATAATTTACCACCCAAATAATGATTCAAAATCGATGTCATTTCAAGAAAATCTCACTACACTCTTACTATCAGTTAGAAAGTCTCTTTTCTGGTAAACATTGTATTTATTGGTCCACCTTAGCGCCCCCTGGTGGAAATTAATTGTCGTGCTACCTACTGCCGAGCTGACTTTTGTTTTACGGTGCGCCACCTGTCGAGAGTTTTTCTCACTAAAACATTCTAATTGTAGTCCATTTTATCGCTTTGATAGATGTAACAGTATTTACAGGAATTGTTTCAGTACATTTCTACATTACAAGACACACGACAAGGCGAAGTGTCGACATCGTTTTTATAAGATTTGGATAATTTGTTATTAGCAGTTTTAGGAGTGTAACTTAACTATAAACGAATAATACACGTGAATTTGCGCAGACCCCACCAGTTACTTATCACTGTTTTAGTACCGAGGTGTTACAGATGCATCGACCAGCCACGCAAGAACCCCTTCCAGAAGTGCTTCTTTAAAGACGAAGTGACCATTATCCGGCCGCCTCGTCCAATGCGGTCAGCTCACAAAACGATAGACGTTCAGAGCATCGGCTCTCGCGGTTTCTCGCACCGGCTCGATCCCTTTGTCTCGTTCGGAATGAGCAGGCGGCAGCACCGTCTCCGTAATTCGGCCAGCTCGATTCTGGCGCTGGACAACCAAGAGAAACCGCGCTGTTCTTCGTCGGGGCGGAGGACAGCCGCCATTCGAACTTCGTCAACAGCGGAATCTGTAAACGGTCCGCGTGTTTTACACTTCAAAAATCGCGCAGATTTGAACATTAATATTTTTTTAAAAAACAAACAAACTAACTAAAGATACGGAATAGAGAACTCAGCAAGAGAACTCTTCAGTCGAACGGAAAACGTAATTTTTTTTTTCAAAAGAGTTTAGTTCTCTGCAAGTATAGCTATGGCAGCTCGGTGATGTGGAGAGGCGCCCAGAATAGTTCGCGATCACGTGACTTACCTGTACTGCCGCGATTCGTGGGTCACCGAAGATCTCAGCTTCGTGATTAAAATCCACAAGATGCTCACAAAAAATATGACATTAACCTGGAAGAATAATTTTAAAAAACACGATAAATAATATTCGACTAGAATGGTATCAAATGACTATTCTTATATCTTTGTTTTCTATTAGTTCATTACCGTGAAAACCAAGGGAACTTCCATCCCCCCCCCAGGAATTTTGTAATCAAGAGTTTTCTTCTTTCACAAAATGGTTCCGGTTCCTGCAACAACTAAAAAAACAACAGTCGTTTGTTTGCTTCTTCTTCTTCTTCTTCTTTTTTTTTCAAATAGAGTTCTCTCCCTTTTAAAAGAATTCGGTTATTTCCGCTCTCTATCATCTCGCGAAACGTGGCTTTGGGGTTCTGTACTTTCTCCCCGCACACAAGCCACCAGCAGATATGGTAACGTAGAATCCGCCAAAAAAAGAGGATTGATTATACACGCGCGTACACAGTCCGAACATCTCCTCGACGGGGGGAGGGGCAGGGCCGACGGACAACCCAGGGTACAGCAGCCATTTATTCCCCCCTGGGAACAACATCGGGAACAATGAAAAGAAAAGGCTTCCACGGCAACCGCATACTTACGCACAAAGTAAATAAAACCAGAAAGTACAATACGAAGTAGTAACTGGTGCCTTTGACCGGTAGCCAGCAACTAAAAAGATATAAAAAGGAAAAAAAAAAATAATATCATCCCAGTGATCAGGGCAGCAGCATTGGGGCATTTTCTGAAATCTAAAGAAAATGGCGTAACAAATATCGAAATGCAACATTTTGGTAGTATCCTCTCTCTCTCTCTCTCTCTCTCTCCTCTCCATCTCTATACACAATATTATAAATAATTGTATAACCCCAGAATATGCACAAATAATGAGTAATGGCAACTGAGAGATGTATATACCACACGCTTAAAGCATTATTACAGGAAATATACAAAACAAGGAAAATACGCTTCACAGTGGAATAGTATTTGGTTTGCGAGTCCTTAGCTTTATATAGGGTGTGGCATCTTGTTTTATTGTCCAATTCAAACTATCAAGCTATGGTTGTGGAATGTCGTTCTAAATAACCTATATCACCTTCCACAATTTATCCAAGGTGTGTAGTTGCTTAGTAACCATATAGCCCCATATAACCTCAGTGATGTTCGTGTCAGAACTAAGGCGTCTTTGTCAGGGTTCCATCAGCCCCGCTACGTTCAAGACAGTCGTTCGCCACATTTGGTGTCCGCCCGGAGTCTGTCATGTTGGAAGATGTAGCTGTATCCGCGCCCCAATAAAACGTTTATTTGAGGGAATGGCACGATTGATGAGGATCCGCCCGTACCTGTGAGCAGATTTTCAATTTTATGCACATCTCCGGCATCCCTGGCTGGCGTACCGTCGCACCTTCATCCTGACCAACCTCCATACTTCACCGTGGCTGCTGCGCACTGACTCGTATAAAACTCCCGGTCTTCCTTCGAACAAACTCCCGTTGACTGCTGCCAAACAGTTCAAACTGGGACTCATCTGTTCAGAGAATCACATTCCAAGTTTGGTCATCCTACTGTTGGCCGCCTCTCCTTCAACAAAACTTATTCCTAGAGCTTAAATCTACCGTATTAACCTTCCACCTTGATTTCTGAGGAGAGCATTCGCCCTACACATCGATCCCAAACCGACCACACCATTCCGCCAACTCGGATGTCGTTATATCGCCTGTTATTTAAATTTCATACCTACGTTTTCCTCGATGATTATTTTCAGTACCTACGAAGCTCTCACGCCTTGTATTTTTGTCAGAAACAACTAATTAAAGTCCACACTGCTTACAAACATCTAAGCAAAGTGTTGTCACCCGTCCGTGGGATTGCATACCCGATCCAACAAAATCCCACCAATCAGGGATTTTGAAATTTCCAACCTTCTTCGTCACCAATCAGGATGTCGTAAAACTGTCACGTGTTTTACACGTGACAGGCTCATCTACCAGGTGAAATAAACGAGACGCGCACGCGCCGTTCAGTGGGGGTATTTCCCCAAACCCAGAGAATAGATGGAAACGACCGCGCAGAACATAAGTAAATAATAGATAAGAAAAAAATAAGTAAATAGCAGGGATCAAGCAAGCAGAGCGGGTGGGATGGTGTCGACGTGTGGTTGCATAAGGCGAATAAACGCAACACAAAAGGACGGAGAGTGCGCAGAAAGAAATCGAAGACGAACCAGAATGATCTGCAGCAGCTTCGTTAGTTCTGACGACCATCGGTAGGTACTGACGGATATCAGGCATCGACGCACCCGGCCCGTCATCGCTGGATACAGCTTGCGCTGCGCTTATCGACGGCCGTGATAGAACTGCTCGCGCACGGCCTCCGCCATCCGCTCGTCGTACCGGACACCGACGACGGGCACCGCCGCAATTATCGCCAGGAGGCGCCGCCGTCGCCGCGTCCGACCCCCCGACCCAAAAAAAGTCCCTCTCTCCTTCAGCCGGAGCACGACATTCCCGCAGCCGGCTTTGATGGAGAATCCATTCCGTCCGTCTCGTCAGGGTGAGCCGACAAGAAACAAATATGCTAATCTATCACCCGACAATGCCTGGGCCCGCGCCTTTATTGATCCCGTTTTTGCGATAAGAATCCAGAATTCGGTTGAACGGAGCCTTAATTGAAAACTGGACGGATTTGTTTTGAGCGCTAATAGACTTCGTCCCTCGTTCCAGTTTTGGTGATTTTCCGGCGTGAATATTCGAGCCTCTGTTGGGATTAGAGAGAGAGAGAGAGAGAGAGAGAGAGAGAGAGAGAGAGAGCAAAGACCCGTGATTGACAGGCCTAAGTGAAGGGCAGAATGTTCTCGATAAAGCATGACAGATCTGCCCGCTAACTTCCTCCCCTACAAACGTACACAGAGTCTTTAAGGTATTAGCGTGTCGAGCACTGATTAACACCCCACGTCAGTTTTAACCTCCCCCCGACCAACTGGACCGGCTTAGGAGCAGCGCGGCCATCATCTGCTTTGAAATGGTTGTATGTTTAGTCGACGACTCGTAATGCAAAATGCCTGGGGTTGGACCGATATACGGGGTTTTGTCTTCACAAATCAGTTATGCTGTTTGGTCATCGCCCCTACAGATCTGGGTGAAAATCCATCTAAAACGGTATAAAAAGGGTTAATATAAATATTTTAAAACAAGCGAAATTGATATCCGATAGAATTGAGAGCAGATGATTCCATTTGAAAGCGCAGAAAAATCTGATGATGAGTAATCTCTACATGCGCTTTCTTTCTGATATAATCCATCGGTAAGCGAAAGGACGAAATACCTAAGTGAAAAGGGGTTTGTAAGGTCTGAATATGCAAATCAGGTTAGACCGAAAGTCGCGGTTACGGGTGTGGTCAAGGCCAGCCCGCGCGGTATTGGAATAATTCTAAAATACATTTAAAAAGGTAAACTTTATCTGTCACGTGCGCCCTATGCGTTATTGATTTCCTCGTTTTTCCGAGTTGCACAACATTTCCAACTTCCTTTGCTTGATATCGAACCATAAATTAAAATATTTTTAAACCTTTCAATTTTCTGGGGGGGGTCCCAAGTTTTTAATGGACACGATTTACGTTCACCGCCGAAAACAAAAACCCGATTTGGTTTAGTAGGTTTATTCCGGTAAATACTAGAAGTCAGGGCCCTCTTAATGCTTACACGGTGACCCGGAAAACGGTATTGGCTTATTGAAGGATCCGTGGGGCCGGACCAGGCTCGTATAAGAAAGCGAGGAGCTATCACGAGTTACGGTAAATCGGTATCTATCGATGTCGATTTCTAAACTCCTGTTAACAAGTTCTGCCTCCGTGGGCCTGATGTCGGAAAGAAACGTTCAATGGCGACAGAAGAATGCGGTCGGTCTCAACTAATTGTTCCTGTCAGGTTCAGCCGGCTGAAAATCTCCACTGGAAGCAGTATGACAGCAGTCGGTACGGCGTAGCTCAAAGAATGAATTATATAGAATCGCCCAAAGTACTTAATACTGTATTGGGGTCAGACCTTTTGTCATCGCTTCCCTTTGTTTCCCCCTCCCCGGCCCTTCCATCCCAGCCAGAACCAATCGAACTCTAGCTGCTCTAGTCTGTTTCCATTCATCGAACTTTGACCCCCTAAAGACTCACCATGGTACAGCCGTGTGTTTTATTGACCCCCGGCCCTGATCATAACTGCTCTGCTTACTACTTCACGGCGCTAATTGATCATCTATCTACCCGAACGGCGGTCGCCGCTCCATCTTTGATGGCGACCATCAACGATAAACCTCCCATCTCTGAACGGCATTAAAACAGAAAGTAACGTTAATGGCTTCTCTTTTTTGACGTCGGGGTTGTTCCGTATACCAGTCATTAAAGATGAACGGTTTTGGGGGCTTCGAAAGCAATTTGCATCGCTATTCAAACGTGCGCATAAAAAGTTAGTAATCCACGAGTTCTTTAACTCCCGGCGAACTCGGCGGTAATTAAGAGAAAAATAAAACCATTTGCAGGCCAAAAGCTCACCGAGGCAGCAGCGCTGACCTGTCTGTAGATTTTCGCTATATTGATTGTGTGGATAAATTAGCAAATAGCAGCGATCGTGGGGTATTTCCTAACAGAGAAGACAGTTTTCCGGTTTTCATATATTACCGTTTAAAGCTGACTTCTGTTAGTACCGATTGCTGGCCTCTGGACGGCCCAGCCGGCGACATGACCAATGACCTGGTGCGGAGAGAGAGAGAAGAGAGAGAGAGAGAGAGAGAGATGATGTCAGTACAGAGAGAGAGAGATGAAGAAAGAGAGAGAGGTGGAGAGAGAGAGAATGGAGAGAGAGAGAGAGAGAGGAGAGAGAGAGAGAGGATTGGGTATAGCAAGAGAGAGAGGAGAGAGAGAGAGAGAGAGGAGAGAGAGAGAGAGAGAGAGCTCTCTGTCCCCGCTTTCGTTGTTTCAGAACATCGCGGAGAGTCTGGAATTGATGATGGCCGGAGTGGCGGGATGAGCGCTTTCGGCCCGCGGTGAGTGGTGGAAACTATACACCATAGACCCGGTCTCGGCAGGAAGAGGATAACGCGACTTTTGCCCAAACGACGGCGTATCTCGTCTGCGGGGATAAATAATTCAACGGCAGTCGTCAAACCCGGCTGCTGTTGTTAGTCTCTCGTGTGGGATGACGCTTGCCGATGTTTTATTAAGAATGAGAACGAAACAAGCCAAAGGGCTGGAAAGGTCCGCCAATCGGGAAGGGAAATGGAAAGAGGGCTTGAGCACAGATCATCAGCAACACGACTGTAAGCGACGTCTACACGCAAATCAAAAATAATTGCTGATGAGTAAAGGTTCGCTTCCAGGAATAAGAGCCATCAACTCAAGACCGCCTGTTAAGGTTCTTCGTTCGTAAACAAAGCGATGTCCTAACCCCTTCCAGCCCCCCACAAACAAGAGCCGGATGAGGCTCAACAACTTTTGCACGATAAAGACAATCTGGATCCGTCTGTTCGAATTCCTTCGCCTACATATCTCAAACAGGCCTAAAGAAGGCGATTAAACTGCCAAATTTAGTATTTGTTAATAATACGGATTTACTAGTAAATGATGTTTATGCTTAAACATTTCTAAAATACATAATTCCTTTATAAATCGTGTCTATGGGATCGCGTTAGTAAGTCAACTTAACTCGGTCTTCCTTTTCATTTCTTGTTTGCATTCGAGTTACCGCTCTTCCATCGTTAAACAAACCGACGCAGTATTAAATATTAACCACTGATAATCTTTGCAAAGTATCTGCGTGTGAGGGGGGTGTGTGTGTCTAGTATCCGTTGTATTAATTGAGACGATCTTTGTAGCAAAGCGTGGCTGGGAAATATACCTCTACACGCAGTTATTCGACGAAAGACGAAAAATGGTAAACTAAGCCTGAATTGAACTTTGCGATGGTGACGATGACATTGACCACAATCATCTATGTTACACCCAGAACAGGTCGATTTGGCGTGACGTAGAATGGAATCTACCCACGGAATTGGGCAGCTTCATGCGAGTGTATTTAACAGTGCGCATGTTACAGCATGTCTAAAAAAAACCCCGTTTTTTCTTGGTGCCTATCGCGTGGTCATTGAAACAACAGGAAAGATTGTGCGAAAAAGCAACTGTGGAATAGATGAGCGTGTCATGTTGTCGAACTATAGGGAGATCTTGTTGTTGCTGCTGATGAAGTTGCTTCCTTGGTGATGAGTCTGGGGACATGGGTTACTGTCCATTAGTGTAAGCGAAAGGTCCGTGTCCTCGTGGGTGGCGTGCAGACCGTATCGGGCGGGATAAAAGCCTGGGAGGGGATGATCCCGTTTAATTGTCTTCATCCTCGCGACAGACGAGACAGCCGCTCTGTCGTCTTTCAAAGACGGTTGGAGTCGGTTACATTGCCAGCAGCAGACCCGGAAGACTTCTCACGTCCAGCTCTTCCCGGTTCCGATGGCTCTTCAGCAAGACTCGGCGGCTTAGAGTTGAAGTTATCGACAGACACCTTATGTACGAGATGTTCGGGACAGTCTTCATTTCGAGGCCGGTCTCGCTGAAGCCTAACCAGGCCCGACTCTTCCTCGCGGGGCCAGAACGTCACAGCGAGCACGCATACACGCCAGGGATTATTACAAACCGCTACAGAAACCATTCATCGATCGCAATTACTGTCTTGGCAGTTCCGCTGACGTTAATTTAGCAAAGCAGAACGGAACAGAGTGATACATCCAACTGCCATCGCTCAAATTTCCCTTGACGGGGTTGCGGGAAACCCGTGTGCTGCCATCTGCAATGAGGACATCGCTTTCTCGGGGAACGGTTCTAAACTTCAAGGACTCGACCTTGGCGAATACTCCGACCTTTACGTGACGTCATATTTAATGGCTGACATAAAGGACCGGATTGATGACTTTATGTAGTATTTAAATTACATTTATCGTTTTTTCGTGTTTAATATCGCGTGATTGCCACATAAAGACCGTCTTTTGGTTTTGAATATCGGCCGTTAAAGAAGAATTTAGATATCTCTCATTTGATTATAACAAAGTCCCCCAAAAAGTAGAAATCCGGGGAGTTTTTAGGCGAAAACTACAGCACATCACGAGTCTCCGGGCATGGAATTTAACATTACTGTTCTTTTTTCTCTCCTTTCAGTGCGCGATAAACGCCATAAGTCGATTAGGTAACCGAAGGTCGTTAAATGATATCGCCAAAAACTCCGTCACACACGTGTAAATAATATATCAGAGGCGTGAAATACAAAGCGACTCGGAAATTCGGTGTTTACGTTCCGAGACGCGATCATGGGAACGACCAGAGACTCCGAGAATGAACGACAACGACAAGTCACGTGATTCGGAAAACTTCGGTTTTGCCAATTACGGTTGCTGCTGTCCGACGCCAACAGGCTGTGATGAATGGCGGTCAAGGCGAGAGAGAGAGCATACCATAATGTCGCGCTGTTCTTCTACTTTCAGTACAAACTGAACGCTAGTGTACGCTTCTAACATGGCAGATGTCACCGAGTAAGGTTATAATATATATATTGTTATCGATCGGGTTCACTTGCTTCTTACACGGCGTACGTCACTGTTTTTTCTATATACTAATGTAAAGCCATCTAGAATCGATTTTAGTTAACCAGTTAATTTATTGCATCATTTTGCTATATACAGTATAAATAATAGTTAATTTAGTTTACAAAATTTAGTACTCACGAATCATCTTCCATGGTTGCTTTCAGACCGACCCACACGAATATAAACGGCACTGGAACACCTAGAAACGGGAAAAGGAAGCATGCAAATATTTAAAGCTGGTCTTGAGTTCTAACAAAAGCATCTGTTGTCGAAGTGTACCTAGATTGCGAGACGACCAATGGCCCAGAGCTCGAGTTCGATTCTCGGTAAGAATTTGCTTCTTGACATGGTTCTTTGTCCTTTTTCACCAGCCGGCCTCCAGTTTCCTCCATCTTAAAGATGAAGAGTTCTACTTGGGCTTTTGTTGCCTCTCCGCATTCTTCGATGAAGACAACTGGAAACGACATCAACTTTTCATGAAAACAATGAACGGCTCAAATAGCATTGAAGATTACTTAATTGAAACGACTTTTGTTAGTATCAGAAGAACTCGCGAGGCTATCTTTACACTAAACGAAAAGTCTGCAGTTCAGCTTTAATTGCTGGCATAAAGGCCATAACTGCAATTCAGTAAATATGCAAAAGAATAAATGTATTTTCCCGATGAAAATTAATTTTTTGGTGAATTGTGTCCGTCGCCTAAAGATGAAGCAGAAATTACTGTTGATGCAGGTTCTGAGTCGCATGAAGAACGTGGAAGACGGTCTTTACACTGCATTCAATTAATAATAGTTGTAAAATATATTTAAAATCTAAAAAAATTCTTTAGCTGATTTTGTAAAATGATTCCTCTCCACAGAAATAAAGCAGCATTCTACGTGTTGAAAGAACTTGATTTCGTAAAACAAGCACTGTTTTTTTATTGCAACTGACAGATATGCAACTATTGTATAGAGAGAGAGAGAGAGAGAGAGAGAGAGAGAGAGAGAGAGAGAGAGAGAGAGAGAGAGAGAGAGATAGGAGATTGAAGATACAGAGGAGATGGAGATGGTGAGAGAGAGAGAAGAGAGGAGATATAGTAGAGAAGAGAGAGAGAGAGAGAGAGAGAGAGAGAAGAGAGAGAGAGAGATGGAGAGAGAGCAGAGAGATTGAAGAGAGAGATGAAGAGAGAGAGAGACAGAGAGAGAGACAGAAAGAGAGAGAGAGAGAGAGAATAAGAGGGAGAGAGAGAGAGAGAGAGATGGAGAGAGAGCAGAGAGAGAGCGGAGCAGATGGAACGCGAGAGCGACCAGACCGAGAGAGAGACAGCGAGAGAGAGAGAGAGAGAGAGAGATGAAGAGTCACCGATGGTAATAAATAAACCGCCATATGCACAAGTTTTACAAGAACGCTGATGTCTCGGAATGGGTGCTTGGAGATTACAGTGTTTGCTGAAAAGATTTCCGGAGGACATTCTACCGAAAACCGCTAAGCAGATTTTACCCCAGCGAAACTTGCTCCCTTATCCATGATGTCGAAATTAGATGATAAATTTCCTCGATCCTTCAGCGAAAACAAAGCCTACGAACAATGATGCTGCAGAACCGAACCATCCATCACAGTCTCCATCATTATTTTTTTTTGAAGTGCTGAGGTCATTAAAAATATACTGTCTACATATTTTAACCCTTTAACTCCCAAAACGTAAAGATATATAAATACGAAACATAAAAAGCAGGGCTGCACTGCTTGAGCAGCAGCTCACTCTCTAACCCTTTCATGTTCCGGTTTAAGAGAACCTGCGCAGTGAGAAAAAATCCAGCCATACTATTGCACGTGCATGCAATCCTTTCAGACACTCGCAGGCTTCAGAGTTCTCCCGCTTATTCTGCTCACACATTCGCACAGGACTCATTACCATTTTCAATACAAACTTTCACAAGCGTCATTCTAACACCGGATAAAGGGGCTCAGGAGAGATGACGCACCATTGCTTGTCACTGCAGTGCTCGTCGGAACGCCATCTCTGCGGCCTCATCAAAGTAGACGGGCTGGTTCCCAGAGAGGTTTCGTTCAGACCGCCCACCGGTTAAACACTCTGGGGAGAACCGGTTCTTCCAACAGCACGATCTCTCTCCCCCCCCTCTCCCAAAATAAACAACATCGGGCGTTATGCCTGTGGCACGAGCTCCAGAATACGACTCATTCTCGTCTCTCTTAAACGGCGTCATCCGTAGCTACTCGTGCAAAGAGAGACGGAAAATGGGGACAGAGGTTGGGTTGTTGGCGGCGTGTTCTCTTCACCCTCGAATATAGATAACGATGGACGGCCCGGAGACAAGTTGGCGAACGATCTGTTAGCTATGCCTTTACCCAGCATGGTTGTTGTCACGGGAGGGGGGTGGTAGCCTGATGGTATAGGCTGGAGTTCGAACTGACAGACTAACTGATGATGTGATCATTAGGAAAGGCTTCATGCATGACTGGTTTCAGAGAACGGGGACGAGGTCGTTAGACTATCCTTGGTTTCTGCAGTATACTTACTCAGCAGCGCCGCGAGAGACGAGTAATAACGTCCATCACGGTCGGTCTTCCTAGACATTCGGTATCACGTCCTGCAGCTTCATCGACAGGCGTTTACTTACCCCATCCGACGACCAGGTACTGCCAGAACTTGATCTTGTCTTTGTAGTAGGCCCAGACGATAATGGTGTGGAGGTAGAGTCCCTCGACGAACATCCAGGAGAAGTTCGTGCAGATCAGGTACTGGTATGCAACGAAAATGGTCTTGCACAGCCACTGAATGTCCAACAAAGTTCAGATGTCAGAGAGTGCACAGCTATTCGCATATACAACAGTCTACTCAAAGTAACTCCACCACCCGCACTCCACAAGGACTCAAACGGTGATAGCTATCTTAAATCACTTCTGCGGTTATGCCCACGTCCCATGTAAACACGTATTCTTATAACATTGGTCAACAAGTATTTTTCATCAAGCATATGTCAAGGTGTACTTAGTGTAGTTTTTAATGCTGATTTCATATATACAATTAGTATTTTGACATCACGTACAGTTTTCAAGATGAGAAAGTTTTTTTGGTTTTAGCTCATGCATTATATAAGAAATTCCAATTAATGACGTGTATGCAGGTATTTCATTTACATCATGGAAACATACCTTTTAAAATAAACTACATATTCATTGCTGCATAGTTCAGATGCAATATTTCATCATCTTAAATTAACCGATCAAGTTTTGTCTGATGAAATAGGTATTTCAACATCTCAAATTGTCCAGTCATAATTGGTCTGACGAAATATTTCATCATCTCAAATTCAATATAAGTATAAACGTTTGTATCTATTTCCTACTTGTTTTACAGTGTTAACAACGTCAAGACAGTGTAGAAATCCTCCTGATGTGTTTTGTTATGTCTGTGGACAATTTATTGTGAAAGCTAAAAACGTACAATAACACCAGAGATCGAGAAGATTTATAAGCTATACTTTGACTGTCCTCTTGAGATCAGGAACAAGTTATGGCACCAACATTTTATCTGCTCAGCTTGCTCAAATGGCTTACGTGACTGGTTCAATAAGAGGAAGAAGTCCATGCCTTTTGCCATTCCAATGATATGGAGGGAGCCGAAAGACCATTTTAATGACTGTTATTTTTGCAAAGTAAATGTCACAGGATTTTCTATGAAGAATAAACACAAAAATTGTGTATCCTAATTTGGATTCTGGATTCTGCAATGACAATGGAAGTTCTGCCAATTCCAGTTCCACCAGATGATGGTATTGAAACATCAGATGATGATGCTGACTGTCACGATAGTGCTGCTGCTGAGGAGGATTACGTGGGCTGATGATGATAGCTTTGAACCTCAGAAATTTTCCCAAACTGAACTGAATGACCTTGTCAGAGACCTATCCCTCTCAAAAGATAAAGCAGAACTGTTGGCATCAAGACTGAAGGAGAAGTATCTGCTAGAGCACGGTGTTTCGTATAATTTATTTTCGGCAGAGAAATATGGTTCTACAAACGTGTTTTTCTGTTGAAGGCCCGCTTTGCTTTTGCAGTAACATCGATGGACTTTTCGAATGTTTATCACAAAATCATGATCCCGCGGAGTGGCGTTTGTTTATTGACTCTTCAAAACGAAGTTTAAAAGCTGTAATTCTCCATAATGGTAATTTGAAGCCCTCCATTCCTATTGCAACACTCCGTTCATCTTCATGAATCATATGAGAACATGGAACTTTTATTTCATGCCATTGCCTATGAAAGATACTCATGAAAAATATGTGGAGATTTAAAAGTCATTTGAATGTTAATGGAAATGCAGTCAGGTTTTCACAAAATACTGTTGTTTTCTTTGTGGCTATGGGATAGTCTGGGCAACTGACAGACATTATTCGGAATCAAACTGCAGACAAGAACATCATACCAGCCAGGACTGTCTAGCGTCAAGAATACCCTCTTGTAGATCCATGTAATGTCCTATTACCTTCTTTGCACATAAGCTTGGACTGATGAAACAAAGTTTGTAAAGACACTAGGGAAGAGAAATGCCAGAGGGTTTGAGTATATTGTAGAAAAGTTTCCCCAAAATCACACAGGCGAAGTTGAAAGAGGGTATCTTTGTCGGACCCCAAATTAGAGAAGTACTCAAAGATGTTAACTTCAAGACAACACTGGATGAACTGGAACTGCTTGCCTGGAATGCTTTCAATTGGATCTGTGAGAATTTCTTGGGCAACAAGGCAATGGACTACATGGATGGCATCGAGAATCTTCTGGAATGTTACTCAGCAATGGGTTGTCGCATGTCACTGAAAGTTCACTTCTTGGACTCCCATCTGGATTTCTTCGCAGATAACCTTGGAGCAGTGTCTGATGAACATGGTGAAAGATTTCACCAGGACATTAGTGCTATGGAGAAACGGTACCAAGGCTTCTGGAATGACAGTATGCTGGCTGACCACTGCTGGACACTTTACCGTGATCAACCAGATCAGGAACACCGCAGGAAATCCAAATCACAATGTTTCTAACTCTGTTGTTCTAACTTTGTCTGTTTTGTCTGACCCATTTTTTGTGTATTCACTCTTTGTAGAATGATAGTGATGATTTTTAACTCCAATAAACTCATTTACTTTCTAAAAATAATATGTCCTTATTTATTACGTTAATGATTTCATATATACAAATATGTAAATATTTGCATGTATCTACTGAAAAACTGATACGTGCTGCATACAAATGGAGTGAAATTTTGAAATCAGCATGAAAAATTAGTCTGAAAAGGTTGGTTTGCATTCATTTATAATACATTTTGTTGACCAGTGTAATCTACCTGCACCGTAATACAAGAAGATTGGATTGATAATTAGCTCCCAAAAAAGGATTTTCAAGTATTGTGTACGCTTAAATTTTTTTAAAATTCTGTTATCGAGGAAATCTATTTATGCCGTAATACAAAGACTTAAGGTGGCAGTGCTGACTTGTGATACTCTTGTTTCCGACCGCGGCTTTAGGTAGGCCGCCGTCTTCACGAGTCGTGACGTTGCCCAGTCAGCCACCACCGGGACGGTGACGTCAGGGTGGGGCCTCGACAGAAATTCTCTCTTTTGTGTAGACGTCCACAATGGACAGATGGTCAGGGGAGATAACTACCGTTAGCCAGGTTAACCATCTCCCGCTGCCAGTCAGAATAACTCACACTCACGTAGCCCGTATCCTGGTTTCCATTCGAGTCGTGGTTGTCGCGATAGCCTCGATTAAACCTGAGACAGATTCCATCATCGCTGGGCAAAAGTCAAGTGGAACCGAGCGATGATTTTTTTGACGAAAGTCGGTCAAAATCTGAATTTTTCTAACGGCGAGTTACGTGCGTGGCAAGGTCGAGACTGCCCCTGTTGCCAGCATTGTACAACACCACCAATGTAATGGAATGAGGTGGGTGGGATTACAGTCGAAAAAAGATTTCTTTGATTGTCGTTCAAGAACCTGGACGATTAGAGGAACTAGATAAGATTGCGACACTGAAAGGCCTCGACTCTTCACCAAGAGCTGGCCCCAGGTTTTGTGTTCCAGGACGGCGATACCAAGCCCAGAGTTAGGATCATCGTTGCCTTCCTTAGAGCCAACACTAGCAACTTCTGTAGATATGTGAGGCTCTGAAAACCCTCCTTCCAGTCTTCACCCAGGAGTGGCAAGAAATAATAAATGTCACGTGTCGAACAAATTACTCGGCGAAGAGCCAGTAGAAAGTAAAACGTAATTCCTCCATTAGCCTGCATAGAAATCCATCGATTGATCATTTTACTAGGGAATAAATTCTTTTCTATAATTGTAATTATTTTGCGTTTCTTCAAAAGTGGAATCGAATATATGATGCCAAATTCCAGTATCTCTAGACTTAGTGGCCGGGCGTCTTACTGAAAAGTGTTACTACTCGCGTTGGTTATCTCACCACGAGAAGCTGTTCCAAGATAATAGATGGTCAATGATAAATGTAAACAGTGGCAGCAGCGTAAGTGGTTTTAGAAGCCAACCAGATTTGGAAACAAATATTCCTGCCGTCAACAGAAAATTCCTTTATTAGCTGGCAGTAATGTTGAGAGGAGACGTAAATAGTACTGATCTCAAACTAGGGACCACTTCCTGAAAACAAGATACCCTGGTTTCCAAAAATTAATATGAAACCCACACAAGGACATTTCCAAAATGGCTGAAGATTAATTCGCTAAACGTTCGACTCCATCTCTTCGTCACGTGACGCGACTCTAACCAAACGAATATGCAAACGAGTTCTAGTAGAAGCCAGTAAATTAGCTTGGGCTCTGCTGGAATATTTGTTTTAAAAGCCATTGTTATAAATGAGCAGCCGAACCCGTTTGACGGATCCTCCAAGGTAGGATGCAGCCGCATACCCTGAGTGCGAACGGAAGTGTGGTTTCTCGGCTATCCAGACAATATTGTTCATGTCCGAGGCTGACCACTGGTCACTGGCTCATGAAAATAATCGCCATGCGTCACTTTGGGGTCGACGAAGCAGAATTTTAAGTCTACCTGAACTGGCTTCTGATCCCTCTGCGGCCAAAGGGAGGTTGGTTTCAGCCTCAGCCACGCGCAGGGGGCCTGCAAGAAGAAAGGGCTCTCTCTACTAGAGAAGTTCCGCGGGGCGTATCGCCTTGACCCGCCGCCGTAAACAGAAGCGGGCGAACTGGTGCCGTCGACGCCTCGCCTGGACACCACGTGACCGGAGCCGTGTTCTACCTACTGATGAGTCAAGGGTTAGACTTCGGTTTGACTCAAGGCGCGTATTCATCTGGAGGGAACGTGAAACGCCCAACCAGCCAACAAACATCGTGGAAAGGGATCACTACGGTGATGGAGATGTGGTAGTCTAGAAAGGCATTGTATTCGGTGGCTGTACAGACTGCACTCCGATTGCGATGAGGTGAGGAGACTAGATTCTGGGTCCCTATGTCAGACCACATGTAGATAACTTCATTTCAATGGACGATAATCTCATCTACATAGAACGCGAGCCACTGACTAAAACCATCGAGACCATACCATTACCCATATGATATTTGGAATGTTTGAGATGTTTTACGAAAATTTGTTTTTTTTTTTAAAGTGTTGCCAAATTTTTTGAACCTAGTGTAGCTGCATGAATAAACTGTGTACAATTTTAAAGGGATAACAGTTCCTTTCTTGCACGCGAGTAATGGACATCATATTTCTCTGTTCTAGTGATGCTGACATTTCCAGACAGATCGGTAGGCTCAAACGTTTACACGTTAAGAGATTCTCTCTACAGACTTACTGTAAGTACAGTACTGCGCAAAAATCTTAGGAAGCTTATGTTTCATTCACAAAGAAAGAAATAAAACAAACTACTGAGACATAACAATTTAATAAACGAATATTGTAAGTAGAAGATGATGCTTGCTAATATTTAGCAAGTCCGTCCTTTCGTTTCGTAACTGCCTGAATAACGTCCTGGGAGATTCCCTTGTAACTTTGGAATAATATCAGCTGGATTGTTGTTTCGTTGTGTCTGAAAGCACTGCCCAGAGTTCATCCTTGGTGTCTGTCCGTTGTCTATTCAGGGTTTTGTGAAGAGCTGTCTAATGTGCGGTGTTAGTCTGATACGACAACGCTGGCAGTATATTTTGGATCGTTATGTTGAAATATTGATGCAACTGGACAATGAAGGAATAGCAAGGTCAATAAGAATTGAGTGGACTCGTTTCAATTAATTCACAATCTTTTCTTGGATAAGACCTGGACGTTTGTGGAGTATATTCAAAATCTTGAAATATTTCCCTAATTAACTGTTAGAAAATAACCCCAACCTTTTCGCCTGTAAGGTTGACATTCAAAACATAGAGCTTTCCAGTCTTCTAATATATTTAGGATATTAAGTTTAGGGTCTGTTCTGCGTCTGGGTGTCAAAATTCTAATCATTTTTCCTTTGCTACTGTGATATAAAGTTTTCATTACTTTCTAGTCACTTCGGACGTCAACTGTTTGCTTTGTTTTCTTAATAAGCCCTCACTAGTTATTTCCCCTGTTAGACTTTCCCACGGTCTTGCTACAGAAGTACACGAAGGAAATCCGAAACTATCGAGGAATTTCACCCTTTTCACTTTTCACCAGTGTGCTGCCAAGAAGAGATACCAATTTAGTGATGTTGGGTTGTTTTACTTTATTCAGTTCGTGCTTTGTCAGAAGTCAAGAGTGGAATCGTAAGTTGCTAAAGTTCCGCTGCGCGCCGTGAGGGGGCGCCGCAGAGGTCAGCGGCTTGCGTCCGTTGTAACGAACACAATGGGGCTTTGTCTAAGAAGTCACGGACGGCAAGCCGGTGTTACGCCATCTATCCGTGGACTACTTCCGCTCCATGTCCGGCTGCCAATCATACACACACGCAGGTCAGTGGTTAATTGGTGAATTATTCTCTCGACTCCAAACCAGCCGTGTTGGCGCAATCTCGGCTTTCATTTGCAGCTGTCTGCAGACCGCGGAATTACGGCGAGTTGACGTATCAGCGGCAGGACAGAGGTTCATAACCCGGACACTTGTTCTGAAGGAAAACATCGCCGTCCTAGAAACACCGTGATCCTGGCTCCGGCTTACTCGAACCTCGAAGACTCTCGGCTTAACGAAGGCTTCACATCCCTAGATATTCATACAGCCGCCCACCTCAACGGTAAACGTTTAGGGTCACTGGCATCGTAGTAATTCTTACGAGTTCACTTTTTGTATTAATGGTTAACATAAACTAACACACACACACACACACACACACACACATACAACACACACACACACAACACAGCACGCATGCGCATCCTAAAACTTGTGCTACTCGAAGTTAAGTAAGATAATGGCGGGATAGCGCAGAATGTTTTAAATTTCTGACCACCGGGTCGTGCTTATTATCCACCCGAGTTTACCAGCTCCCTCTGTAGGATCCGGCCCGTCTGTTTGGACCCGATTTTTTTCTCCTGTTACTTTATTTCCTAAGTTCCTTCCATAAAGTTGACGGGGTTTACCGCGCGGGAGGAGGTGGGGGGGGGCGTTGAAAGCCTTCTCATCCCAGGAGCTTCGGCTGCAACCACCTCGGGCCAGACAGCAGAATCAGGGTACTTATTTCTCTGATTAGCAGGGCCGCCGGCCCCGGAGACCGGAGTGGCTCCTAAGCCAATATTTTTTGGACAGAAAAATACAAATTAGAAATTGTGACTGCGCATTAGCTCGGAGGTTCGAGGCTGTGGTGAGCAGGTGAGTGACGCAGTTGGGAGTCGAGTTCGGTCAGCTTCACCTGGCAGTCTGACACCGTCGGTAATACGGGTGGACAGGTGAGTGACGCAGTTGGGAGTCGAGTTCGGTCAGCTTCACCTGGCAGTCTGACACCATCGGTAATACGGGTGGACAGGTGAGTGACGCAGTTGGGAGTCGAGTTCGGTCAGCTTCACCTGACAGTCTGACACCATCGGTAATACGAGTGGACAGGTGAGTGACGAAGTTGGGAGTCGAGTTCGGTCAGCTTCACCTGACAGTCTGATACCATCGGTAATACGGGTGGACAGGTGAGTGACGCAGTTGGGAGTCGAGTTCGGTCAGCTTCACCTGACAGTCTGACACCACCGTCGGTATACGGGTGGACAGGTGAGTGACGCAGTTGGGAGTCGAGTTCGGTCAGCTTCACCTGACAGTCTGACACCATCGGTAATACGGGTGGACAGGTGAGTGACGCAGTTGGGAGTCGAGTTCGGTCAGCTTCACCTGACAGTCTGACACCGTCGGTAATACGGGTGGACAGGTGAGTGACGCAGTTGGGAGTCGAGTTCGGTCAGCTTCACCTGACAGTCTGACACCGTCGGTAATACGGGTGGACAGGTGAGTGACGCAGTTGGGAGTCGAGTTCGGTCAGCTTCACCTGACAGTCTGACACCGTCAGTAATCCGTAGCACCGCTGGTGTGGTCCGACATTAGAAGAGCCTGTTGACCGAACGCCGAAGTACCCCGCCAGTGGCGTTCTTAAAACTCTGAGATGTCAAGACTTCCAGAACTCTGTAAAATCGGTCATGGAAGTAATCAAAGATATGCACTGAAAGATCCCCACACACACACACACACACACCGCTGGGAGTATAACATATCTCATTTTTCTTAAAGATCTTCTCTTGCGCTGTCAAGAGCTACTCGAAGTTCGAGATGCTTAACCGCTGGCCCGTGACTGGTATCTGAGTTATTAGAAATATCTTCAAGGAACTACTACGTATTAGTGGAGCAGCAGACGGCCAGGCCGAAGAACACACCGACTGGCTACAACCCAGTTAGTCTTTCTTTGTCAAGCTCCACTGTGATGTTGTAGCAAAAGGTTTCCAGGAACCACTTTAAACGAGCCGATCTACAATAATAACTGGAATCGTCTCTGATCCCTTGTTGTTGCTGTTCTTGGGATAGTATTAGAATAAAATCGGTTCCCTCTCTTCCCTGATTGGTTTATTAACACTTTAAGGGGGCGGGGCACTCTTTGGATGCTTAGAGTTTAGTAACCTTACTTTCACTGTGCCCTGGAAATGCTACCGCCGTAACACAGAAACAATCAGGTCTACTTACCGAAAACTCCCTGCGGTTCACCATAAAAGGCAGGCTGTTGCTGATAATCACGTAAACTATATGTCGTAACACGAACGTTATCATTAAATGGCAGTGGATCAGGTTCCTTAGACACCGAAGACTCCTGGAAATATAAGAAAGGAGAAGAAGAAAGATGACCACTGAACGATTCCAAATCCGCACACCGTCGGTTCTCTTCCTGAACGACTCCCCCCCCCCCCCGAATGGTCGGCTGATAGCTGTCGTTGATTGGCCGGCCGACTTTCAGCCTGACCTCTATCCAGCCACCGCCGGTGAGATCGTTTAACGACAAGTGCTTTAAAAGGGGGTCAATTGGCGCTAATGGGTTGGTCGCATGGCAGGGCTCCCCCGTGAGAGAGGGGTTGCGGTCGTGGTTGCCGACGGTCGGCTGCCGGAAGAACGGAAACAGCGCCAACACTCCAGACGAGGCCGGGGGGGGCGGGAAATGGCGGACTTTGATAAACCGGACGGGGAGAGATTCGGGTTTCTTTCCCGTCAGTTTCCCCGAGACGTTGGTTTGGGGGGGGTCCTGCCCGTGTTTCTCTAGCTCCCAGGTGGCGGGCGAGTCGTCTGCTTTCCAGCAAACTCGCCCGGTGTGTAACTAACTGGCCGTGGAAGGAAACACTGATTTTAACCGCCGAGATGGCCGCCATGGCGACGACATTTCAGCCAGCGCGCGCGCGCGCAGTCGGCGATCTCGCGCTGGTACAGAGACTAAGGCGTTCCAAGTAAAAGGGATCTAGCCGGCCCCCCCCCCACCCCCTCTCCTGGCTTCTCTTCGAGATGTAGCCCCGGAAAGTTAACTTAGGGAGTTTATCCGAGCGGATGCGAATTTGTACGAATCCCGGTCGGGATCGGCTCTGTTCGGCAAACTTCGCCGGCGGTACACCGGGGGGGGGGGTCGTGACCCCTGACCCCGGGTCACCGCCGCTCAAGAGACCTCAAGTTCGCTTAATAACCAGAAAGTAGAATGTTAAGCTTGATCGCCGAATAACAACTGGCAGTCAGTCCGAGGTAACGACGACTAGCCGAGTCTGAAGCGATGATTAGCAAACGATGGAGCGTTTCGCTGATAAAATTAGCTGTTTAAATAACTGACTAACTGAGTTTTAATCCGCTATTATTAATCTGTGAGACGAGAAAGTCATCATGAGCGAGTGTTGGGAGGCCAAACCAACCGGGAGCCAGGAAAGCCCATTCCGTTTGCAAATGAGTTGAGATTGATTAGATTTATTCTGTATTTATTCTATATTTTCTAATTTGACAGCCATCGGGAAACTATTTTTCCTCCGCTTTTCCGTTTCCCATCTGAGATTTTATCGAGCGCACGTCTTGGTGTTTTGGTAATCAACCGACAGGGGGCGCGATCCTGATCATCTCTCCGGGCGGGACTTCTCAAGCACGGGAAACAGAAAAATGATTTGTTCTGAACGACTGATGGAGCATCAAGAGAATGAATGTTAATTAGCTGTAAAAATTTAAAATAAAAAAAAAAACCCAATACATTCGGCTTCATCAACGTATACGGCAGCGTTCATTAAAATGTGACTTGGCTTAGCGAGGAATAGTCTTGGGAATGGTAATGTGGAGAGGTTGTCAAACCTGATTTTTCTGGTGGCCCTGCCGTTACAAGGAGGCAGAAATCCACAGGGGTTTCTGCGAAGAGTCTCCAGCTAAAGTTTCTCGACATCCAATTTATTCTGTTATGAAAGATGAACAGAACGCGTCACCTGTAAAATATTCGAATTCCGCAGGTAGCGACGAGGTCCGTATTGCTCGTCAGAATTCCAAAGCGCAGAGCAGCGGCTTTGGATTAAATGCCGGTTCCCGTCCGACCCCCCCCCCCCGACCCCTTCCCCCCCCACCCCCACCCACCCAGTGGTAGGGGCTCGAACTTAACTCATTGACAGAGTGAGAGAATGGCGTCACTGGGAGACGAGAGACAAGACTTCCTCCATCGCTGCTCCAGTCTCTGTCTTAAGGCCACCCTGCACATCAATGGCGTACGGCCGAACGCCATAGATGCACAACTATGAGACAGTTCTTTGTTGTTTCTGCGGGTCCTCTTAACAGGAAATGAATGGCGCAGCCCATACTCGTTTATAAAATAACTTATGGAGTTTAAACTTCCCGAAATTCCTTTAGTTCCTTGAGGAGCACTTCCCTGAACTCTCGGAAAGATACATCCGCGAGGGACTGGACTGTGGGAATCAATACCCGATCCCGTTAACATATGACCGCGGGGTTCGTGTCTCTCTGAATACCATCGCCCGCCGATAGAGGGCTTGGTGGAGAAATCGTGACATCGGACTGGCCGGGAGGAGCGCGGCGCCATCTCCGTTCTGGGTACCGCAAAGGCGAATGGCGTTACCTCTGTAAGTAGCTTCAAGCCCGGAACGGGTCGACGAAGATGTTTTGCGGACGTTAGTCCAACGCTTGCCCTAGCACCGGTCGACCATGTGCGTGGAAGGAGGAGGAGGGAGAGAAGAGAGAGAGAGAGAGAAGAGAGAGAGAGAGAGAGAGAGAGATATGAGAGATGATGGAGAGAGAGAGAGAGAGAGAGAGAGAGAGAGAGAGAGAGAGAGAGAGAGAGAGAGATATGAGAGATGATGGAGAGAGAGAGAGGAGAGAGAGAGAGAGAGAGAGAGAGAGATGAAGAGAGAGAGAGAGAGAGAGGAGAGATGGAGAGAGAGAGAGAGTGATGATGGGAGAGAGAGATGAGAGATGATAGGAGAGAGAGAAGAGAGAGAGAAGAGATGAGAGAAGAGAAGAGATGGAGAGAGAAGAGCTCTCGCGATTGAGAGGAGCGATAAGCGAAGAGAGAAGGAGGAGCTAGAGAGAGAGAGAGAGAGCGCTAGAGAGAGAGCGTGTTTCGCGAGGCGCGCTCTAGTTGGCGTCGAGAGAGATCTTCTGGAGCGGGGCGATCGAGCCGCTCTCTCTTTCTCTACGCGATCGCGAGCTCTCTCTAAGCTCTGTTCCTCTGTCATCGCTCGCTATCACTCCCTCTCTAGCGACTCGCTCGTCGAGAGAGATCGCTGATTGATCAGAATCTCGAGCTTGATGAGCTAGCTAGCTGGCTCGAGAGCTCTCGAGCTCGATCTCGAGACGCTCGCTCTACGCGAGCTCTCTCTGAAGCGCTCTCCTCGCTCTCTCTTTTCTCTCCCTATCTACTCGATCTCTCCTCCTTCCTACCTTCTCTTCCTCTCCCCGCGCAATGACCCAATCCCCCAGTCACGCCCCCAATAAATCCGACATTGTAGATGAGCGTGGCCGCGAACGTTCTCGTATCGATACCTGTAATAGATTTTAGACAAATAACTCACAATTAATACAACAAGCAGGAATCGCTGAATACTCGCTGAACAAGCTTATTCCGGTTCAGAAGCAATAAGAATGATTATCTATTGGTTTTTGTTAATTATATTTATTATTAAAATCCTTAGTAATGAACTGTTGGGGGGCGAGCTTTCGACACAAGAGAAGTAACTATTATTTGTTACTGCTACAAAATTAAAATACAGGCAAAATTTCAAAAGGATACGATGCTTAGCTTTTGCTTGTTACACTCAAAGAGAAGACAGAATTAGTTTTTATATCACAAAACTTATCTGGAGTTGGTTCTCTGTTTTTCAAAAGAGCGTATACCAGATACAATCTGGCGTTTCTGTTTAACGAAAAAGCCAAGTGTAAGTTACTGAGTATACGGTCGTGTTCGGCAGGGCTATATATTTTGGAATCATGAATAAGAAGTAAAGATCGGCTCTCGTTCAGTCTTCTGATTAAGGCGTAAAAACGGAGTTCTGGTTCCGACGATTATGTTTCCAGTCTTCTTACATTCTCGGCGGGCGACAGGAAGTCAAGTCACCTTCACCTGCCTAACGACTGATGTAAGAAAACATCGAGCCATCTTCACCTTGTGTTTACATCTCACAAGGCATTTCACATCTAACGTCCGCGTGAAGATGGCCATTTTCGGGCTTCGTGTATCACGATCCTTCCATTTACTTAATTCTTCTGATGTAAGTAGAAAAAGGTCAGCCTAACTATGCATTTGCACGTAATCTGAAATAAGGAATGCAAATATCCGTAAATAATTTTTAACGGACGTTTGTCACAGTCCAAACCGTTGGTGCCGTCGCCCCAGGACCGGGTCGTCACTCCTCTCAGAGCCATGATCGATACTGACTTCCTTTGGGTACCGGGGAAAAGGTTTTGGTAAAGCAAGATTCAAACGGTCAGCCTGTTTTTCAAGAGCTCCAAACGAAACCATTTTTTTTTATCTGGTAGATGTTGAAATTTAAAAAAAAATACAAGCAAAACAAAATTAATCTGTATCACCGAAAACCAAAAATCTAGTTACTGTTGTGGCATCAGCCGAGGTAATGGATGAAGAAAAGCTGGAGTTTTCCAACAGCATTTCGCTATTTTCTCACAGCCGGAGACCGATGCTCTAAGGGATACGTAGGAGGCCTATCAAGAAACACTCCCAGCAGATAAATCGATATGTCGATATACGAAGGATTTATCGAAGTCTCAAAGCGAGTTTTGCTTAATGCGACGCCAGTTATTCTTCTACAGGCGTCTATCGGCGGCCGTGTGTTTGGAATAATTTGGGGGGGTCTGTCTAAAAGCCCTTTTGGGATTTCTATGCCACCCTATTCACAGGGAAGAAGGATAAGTTCTTACACCGAGGCCAGTGGGCACGGTAGCATTGTCATCCAAGCACTGGCTGTAATTAGACAGAGACGTCCAGGTTCCATTGAGTTGGCAGTAACGGGAGGCGTTCTCTGGAAAAGAAAGTGTACGTTGGAAAAAGACTCTGCTGAGAAGTGAAGCTGTCTCTATACAGATATATAGATAACGAGAGCCAACATCACCACATTCGCACGAAGTAAATATTCTAATATAATACATCAAGCCAGGCCCTGTTTATATCTATAGGGCCTCTATCCAAAACATCCTTAATTTAGCCATTTTTCGTGGCGATTCGACTATAACATCGGAGAACGCGCTCTTTGCTTTATGGTTCTGGCTAAATTAAAGAATATTAATTCATCAGAGAATTCAGGAACAAAACAAACGGTTAAACATTTCATTAGTTAAGGTTTAATGTTTCGGACAAACTGGTGGTGCAATAATATTTGTCTAGCTCTTGTTCATATGACATTGCTTTCTTGTGCATCGGATAAAATCCCATCTATACTTGTTATTTCGTGACAGCCACGAGTAACCAAAAACGCCATGTTTACGTGGTGTCCATATGGCATTAAACACAAATTATATCTCCTGTAGTTCGTACGTAAAGATGCAATGTTTGAAACCAAGATGACGTTTCGTCCAAACCTATAACAAGAATGATACCCAGTTCTTATAATTTCTGTTTTTATAAAGAAAAAAAAATACCGTGCATTTTTTACTTCGGTTGGCGGTGCTTTATGTCAGTGTGTGTCTCGTTCAAGAACTTCCGGCTTAATGGCGGCTTTATTAAAATGTCTACTTTCAGGGAATGATAACTTATACGCGGTACCTACCTCCTTCCCATAGAGAATCAGTGAATCAATGCATTTGAGACGTCTTTGCCCCGAAATGTAACTGAGACTGGACGACATCAGACGTGAGCGAAATATTATTGATAAGTTTCTCGTGTTTTGTCTTTATCTCTTAATATCTTTTTGTTGCGAGTTCTCGTGAGGTCGACGATGCTTCGTCTCGGAAACGTGTGGGGAAAATTAGAAGCCATAAAAGAGAACCACACAGAACCGGAAAGACCAGACAGCCCGACTGACAGACGGAAGAAATTTACCTTCTCCGCCACGACTGCGGTCGCTTCAGTAAAATAATGAAAATGTTGATTTGATTCTCCTGTTGGTAAACTGAGAACGATGTCTTTCTGGAAATTATTTCTCAGTGTAACAGCCAGTAGACATAACCAATTGATTCGGGCCGCGGATAAGAAGCGGCGCGCGGCAGAACTCGTAAAGGAAGATTGACATGAAGCTACTGTTGAGTTTTACCAATTGAACCAGCATTTTGTCTTCGTCTTTCCAGCCGACACGCACCGTATAGCGTGTTTTAATCATGTAAATAACAAGAAATCTTCTGAAAGCTTCTTCCTGTCAGCAGAAAGAAATAAAATCCCAAACCTTCGAAGATGGTATACTGGCGGTGCCATTTATTCTTAGCGAAGTCCATCAAACATGGACACCAACCTCCTCCGTCTAGCAGAGAGAATTCCAGCTTCTTTTAATCGCCTTCATCTTAATTTAAATTACAAATCTGTTTGGACGGTTGCAAGATAGTGGCTATCTCTTGATTGAAGCTCAAACAGCAAATGACAGAATCTGTATTGATCAAACATGAATTTTGTTTTGAATAAAAATAAACTTTGACTCTTTTGTATGTTTTTCTTTAAATGTGCATTTCTCCATCCTTATATGTGCACGAGGTACTATTTTCGATTTTTCAATGTTCTTGCCCTTTGGTCATTTTCTTTGCCTGAGTTAGATCTTGTTCAGTTGCAGATGAAAATAAGAAGCGTAGTAGCCAATGTGTACAGTTATTTACCATTTTTGTATTTTTTTTTATCGCAGTTATATATACAGGGTGTCGCCGAAATAATTTGGAAACCTGTTGCTCTTACCATGTGTTAGTTGTGGTACTTGTTCAAGCCACCTATACATCGCAAGGATTCTCTACCCCGTCTCGCATTAAATCAAGGGAATTTTTAATGAAAGTCTCATGTAGGATATACACGTGTGTTCGTGCGATAGCGTTCTTTAATTCCATTATATCGGTGGTACTACGTTGACAGGTGCTCCCTAGTGGTTCAGTCGGATTGATAATTTGGATGATGAGATTACTCTTCCACAAGGTAACCATGCGGCATGCAGCGCCATCTTCCTGAAGAATACGATCGTGGAGTCTCGGCAGAGCCTTGCTGGTAGAATGGTAGGGGGGAAATCGTTTTAAAATGGTAATTTATCTGGAAACGTTAAGACGTCGTTTGGCAAGCACCAGTGACCTATTCCCAAAGGGCCAGGTTGCAGTCGAAACGCCATGAAACCTTCGTCCCATACTTGACTACCCGCTGAAGACAATGGAGTTAGGGGTCTTCTCGACATCCAAGTGCGGATTCCAGACATAAATTGGTAAAACAAACAAACCCAAAACGGCTTATATCACGACATACCGAAACCTAAGGGGTGATTAGGGAGGTATAGATTGGGGGATGATTGGGGGATGATTAGGAGATGATTAGGAGGGACTCCCACAGTTAACTGTTATCGTTGGATTCCATCTCTGTCGATCCGCGTACATTACTAGGCATTTTCTTTCCAATGTCCGGAGATGTGATCTATCGAAACTTTCCCGTCACGGAACGACTCCCAAGACCTGCTCTTTTTCAGCAGGACCGCTCCTGATTGTTTTCCTGTCGAGATGTCCAACGTAAAGATAGTCAATTTTTAAAATGTGCAAAGTTCGGTTCATTTCCTTTAATTCGTGTGGGTGGCCGAATTAATATTTCAGGGTGCTGTATACGTTTATGTCTGCCCGCTGGGGGGGGTTCTGGTTAACTCAACGCTGATGGTGGAGAAAGTATTGTCGTCACAACCCAAGCAAGCGCCGTGCAGCACCAATGCATCTTGCACAACTATGACGTACACGTTTATTTGTGATCTCGAGTGAAAGAAGAGCTATTGGTCGGTCATGGACGCTTTCAAATATAAAGTTTCTGTTCAAAATGATACAATTAGTCAGTTACAGAGCAAACAGCACATGTGTTATCCCAAGTCCAGTGTTTCCTTTATATGCAGAAATAAGTGTTAAAATTTATCTGGTAATGTTCCATCTTGTCTAATAAAATTGCGCCTTTTTGAACACAATTGTTTTGCTACGATAAAAAATTCCTTAATTTCTCTTCTCTTTTTTTTTTTTTTTACACTTTAAATATTTTTTCAGTAATCTGACTTTGTTGTTGTTGTTGTTGGGCATCCACCCCAGGGAGCGATAAACAACTGATGCAGTTCTCTGGCTTCGATCATCTTCACGATATCCCGACATTGCTCGACGTTCTCACACTTTCGATATCCCGGACGCCCTCCGCCAGGGAAGTCACAAATAAACGGGAGGTCAGCCAAGGGGCGGAACACATCCGACCGTTCGTCATCCGGGAGATTTGGTGGAGTCCATGGGTGCCATTCAAATGAAATTACAAGTTATTTATCGGGCAACGTGAGACCAAAGAATGAGAATAACAGAAAAGAAAACTGTCGGCCGAGAAGCGACCTCTGAACTTTTGGTTGCGTTTGGAATTCTTTCTCTCAAAGTCTTGTGTTTTCTGTGCAGATGTATCTACTTTCGTTTTTAGGATGGCGATCTACCGGCGATATGTTCTGCCTCCAATTGCCGACCTGACGTTCATATTCCATCGCACCCAGCTACAAATAGTAGACTCTGAACAATTATTTAAAATCGGTATATCAAGATGTTCTTTAGCAAACGCTGTACATAAAGAATAAAGCTAATACTTCACGTATAATAAAAGAGGCGAAGATTGTAAACTCGTGTTGAATTCCAACATTTGGAACGTTTAATTCTGGTATCGCCTGCTGAGAATTTAAACATAAATATAAAACTATTCTGAAATTAAGGTTATAATAAGTACAATGTTGTCTACGGGTATTTGAGGAAAATTTTTAGCGTCGATTTAATTTAAAATGATGTGCAAGGCTGAGCAGGTGCCCGGGAAAAGGGAAGAGGCATCTCTCATCCAGCCACCACGAGGAAGTACGACGGCCGGATCCCAGAAAATTAGGGATGGGGCCTCGCTTTGGAGACCAGCCGGCTGAAAAACGTTTCTGCTAAAGATGTCGTGGGCGAGATAACAGCCCCTGATTGTAGACCGACGATGCCAGGATTTTTCTGAATGATGCGAGGGCCAAACTTACGGAATCAAAGTGCGCTAAATGGCGACTGCTGTAATATTTCATCGGATGCGCTTTCGAACCGATTACCCACTGATTGTCTATCATTCATTGAACCACAGCTATTAGATACGCGAGTCGGAAACGAGCCTGTGATCCGTGGAGTTGGTGGACGATGCTATGGAAGGACACATGCAATGTATCTGTCAATGAAGAAGAAATGCTGTCGGATGTTTACGGGAACCATTAAAGCAGAGGTAGATTCTACGTAGGTTTAATAACTCATTAAAGAACTCAAAAAAAAACACCAACCCTATAATTGGAGCGAAATTTATCCAGTTTAGAATGTCTCCTTTTCTACAGAAACCCTCCCCAAAGGTCTACGGTTAACTGTGTTTATCATCTTATCGGAATCGGTAATAAAGTCAAAATTTTTTGACGATCGATGATTAATGTTAAATCCCATCCGCTTCCATTCTGCAATAAGTTGAAATTTAAAATTAAATTTAAAGAAATTTTCGTTCGTCTAAACGGATGATTTTTTTTAAAGAAAATCTCTATACCAGTAAATTGTCAACTGAATTTATAATTAAATAACCCAGAACCTCAATTATCTTACTTTCAAGGCCTTTATACTAGTAGTAAATGCGGTTGGACTTCATCTTGTTTCAACGCCGATAGAGGAAAAGGCTTTACTTACTTCTCTCATAGATAACGCCGAGTAAAGGTGACGTAAAGGTTGGTCTTTCAATTGTTCGCGCGGTCGGCAAAGTAGAGATGATTCTTCCTCATGGCGTTTTTTTCCTTCGAGACCTGCCCCGGATGTACGACGCGAGGGGAGAACACCAAACTGGTTCGTCCACTTCAGTCGCACCTGCTCGCGGGCTGAAAATCGCACCGGCACAAACCTAAGACGAGGGCCACGGCCTCTGTGAATCAAATCCTCCACCGGCAGAGTTTCGCGCTGAGTCCAACAGACCTCACGGGCATGGATGGCGGCATCCCAGCAGACCGGAGTTGCTAGTTCTCGCTCCTCGACATTGTTTCCGTGATGATATCGCCGAAATCACGCGATCCTTACGGCCCTCGTTCTCTTGCGAAGCTGTCACCTTGGCTGTGGCAGCAATTGTTCCTTCTTCTTCTTTTTTGTAGAAAAGGGAGATAATCTACCAAGTACATTATATTATTGAACCTTCGTCACTGATTTCCTAATGGTGCAGAATGTTGAAATCAGTTTTTCGCAGATCAGAAACTTAAAAGTTTTAAAATGGGAAATTTAAAAAAAAAAAATTAATTAACCCTTTACCATCTTAACAAAAATACTTTATATATTTATAAATCTTTGTTTTATCCAAGTCAATTTCTATGAGAGATAAGATCGTAAACGAGAGGAGTATGAGATCTACCCACCGAAAAGTGACGTCATTTATCACCCTGATAGTTGATATATTCGCCACCGCCAGGACCAGATAATATCTACAATTTAAAAAGTAGACAGGCCAGATTTCTCCGCTCTTCTGGTTGGGAGACTGACATCCTATAAATCAATTACAGCGACATTTTCCCGTGCAATCACAAACCTCTTATACTTACAAGTCGCAATGTGGACACTCGGTAAAAAAACTATTTAAGAAATAAAACTTGTTTGATCTTTAATCAGATTCTTACGATTCTTGTTATTTATTAAGAAATTACCGAGTGTTGAACCAGAATAATGTCTTGTGATGTCATAAAACACGGATCTCAAAACTAAGCACTTATGACAGATTTATTTGCCCATTCGTGTTAAATATCTTTAAGCTGGTTAATCTTACTGATAGAACGATCCAGAGTACCATAATTAAGGAACTCAATTCAAATACTGGTTTGACCCTTTAACGTCATCCAGAATTCTTTTCTTAGTTAGGCTTTTCTTACTGCTGTGTTTCCGGTATTGTAGTTCTTATCTCCTTAATTTCAGTAGTTCTCTGGAAACAACCGCATACATTATTACCACCGTCGGTGGGATTATTTGAACAATGAGCACAAGAGTCCCAGCATTAGATTCAATAGGTTAAGAACGATTAAGGAAAAGAAATGAACTCACCTGGGAAAATTTGGTTTATTCTGGCATTTGATTCGCTGTCTGAATTTCATACCAAGCGGCTGAATACTTGGATCAGATATGGGAAGTGCTTTAGTCACGCGTTCAAATCACTGAAGGAATCCAAATGACTACGTGATATCCAAAAACGATACAAGTTAATTTTTATGCGGGGATACTAAATTAGGGATTTTTTATTTTGGTTTAATTAAAAGCGAAAATGTAAAATAGTAAAAAGAAACAAGAGACGGATTACAGATACTGAAAGGAGTAATACCGAATGCTAAGAGATCAACCGAATATATATTGTATGAAGAGAAAACTGGTTCTTGCATAGGTTTTAATAACAGTTATCTGAAAAATAGCGCGACTTCTAGTGGTTTCTAACCGCGATCTTCACGTTTCACGTAGCAAGTACATTTTGAAAAAAAAAAATCACAGCCTTTCTTATATATTGTCAGAAAAAAGAGAGCAGGGATCGAAGCTAAATGTTACAGTGAAGCTTCAAAATTCACCTAGAAGTTAACTATGAGAAAATTGGTTTTTGTCCAACAACAACAACAAAAAAAAAGAGGTTCAACTGGAATGGTAATTCAATGTTTATAGGTTAGAAATCCAACTGATTGGCCCCACTGCCCTCAGTTTCTGAGCTTCTACCAGTAAAGTAACGAGACGGTTCTCTTGATCAAGGCCCTCCCGCTACAGATCCACCTGGACAGTCCTGAACAGCTTCTCCGACCACCCCACACCCCAACCCCACCCACACACAAGATTCGGGTACTTTGTTATTGTCTGCTTCCGCGTTATTAGGTCTGCACCAGAGGATCACATAAAACCATCATCGAGAGTCATTTTGATTCGATTTTTACATTTACTTAGAATCAAACATCGAGCGATGCGATTCTCATCGGATTTTTTATCTAGACTTCTGTTTCTTCAACGCTCACTCGCCTCCCGCTTCTACGGTTCCCACAACCGTTCACTGTTTTCGCATTTTAGCCGGTTACTTCACCAGTTTTAGCAACAAAAATGCGAAGATGGTGATGACTCAGGCGATCGAGGCTAGACGATTATCCCTATAGCAAGCGGTTTAGATTTCACCCGCTTCGCTACGAAAGTAATTGATAATTTAATTCTGTTTAGCGTTCTCGCTGCCTGCCTGTTGAACGTATCTCTCTCTGCTTCCTCCCAGAAGCTGGGTCGGGTAGTGTTTATTCTCTATAAATATAATCAGCAGTGCCTACCAACCTGTGGCATTGTCACGGAACCTTATTTCTTTTTATAGGCTATGCGATTGCACATCTCGAGTTTTCTCATTTTAAAACTTTATCTGGAACTATAACGTGCACACGCTTCGTTCCTTTATCTTATTCTGTTACTTGTTATTAGCGGAATAATACCATTCTAACCAGTAAAATTGAGTTGGTTGTTCCCAGAAACTGTCAAGCTTGGAAGAGCTTTCCTCGGCCAGAAAATTATGACTGTAATCAAGTCTATCTTATGTGATTTATGCTGAGAACACACACACACACACATTCATTTCTCAGATCTGGAATTTTCAGTTTTCTTATATCTAGAACTTTCCAGAAGATCCTAGAAATCAGCAGAACATTTTAGCACTTTATAGAAATTTCAACCATAAACCAAGGAATATAAACTCTTCTGCAAACTCAGCCTGATATGAAATAAAGGCATTTAACAGGTGATTTCTTTTAGTTTTGTTATTAGATAAGAATGGCTGCATATTGTAAATGCAAGCTCTTTGCAGACTCATCTTGTTATGTTTATGGATTCTATATTGGCCCAAAGCAAGTAAGACATGTGATCACACCGAACAGTAAATTTTCACTGGCCTATGAATCATAATTTAGAATGAAGATTGGTGATCGAGATAAAGCATGGGCACCTCATGTGGCTTGTGGAACATTCAGATCAGTACTAGAAGGATGGCTAAGAGGTGATAGCCTCATATTTGGCGAGATACTAAGAATCACATGGATGACTGTTACCTTTGTCTAGTGGATGTGTCCAAATTCAGGAACATCAAAAGCCGACATGATTGATACACAATGTATCTAAATATTCCATCATCCATCGCACCGTTCCACACAATGATGACCATCCAGTGCCAGTTACTCAATCAAAATCCAAAGAAACAGATTCATTATCAAATTCACCTGTAGATGAAAACTATGATTTTGACTTAAATTCAAAGAAGCCTCATTTTCCAAACCAGCAAGAACTGAATGACTTAGTACGAGATCTAGGATTAACGAAACCTAATGCTGAACCTCTTATATCAAGGCTGAAAGAATGTAATCTCTTGGATAGCAGTTGTAAATCTACATCTTCCAGAAAGCGGCAGGAAAAATTCTCAAGATGCTTCTCGGTGAATGGCAAATTGTGCTTCTGCAGTGACATCAACAGCTTGTTTTACGAAATGGGTATTGTGCACAATCCTACTGAATGGCATGTCTTCACTGACAGATCCGCGAAAAGTCTCAAAGCAGTCCTTCTTCACAATGGAAACAAATATCCATCGATACCCATTGGCCATTCTGTACATATGAAGGAGGATTATGAAAAATGTTAAGTTTCTGCTGGAGACAATTGACTACAAAAAATATAACTGGGATGTTTGTGGAGATTTTAAGATGATTGGTTTTTTTTAAAGGACTGCAAGGAAGATTCACAAGATGCTCATGCTTTCTCTGTCTTTGGGATAGTCGTGCCACATCACAGCGTTACAGAAGAAAAGCGTGGCCAGCCAGAGATCAGTTTATTCCTGGGACACAAAATGTTAAATACGAGCCCCTGGTGAGATCAGAAACGATCCTCATGCCTCTCAAGCTTCACGTCCTTCATTCTCATCCAGATTCTTTCAAAGACAACATGGGGGCATTCAGTGAATAGCATGGTGAGAGATTCCACCAAGATATCCTTACAATGGAAAAAAGATATCAGGGTATCAGGGAAGATGGGAAGCCAGAATGATGAGTGACCGTATTTGATGTCTAATTCGTGATGATATTTCAATGCATAGAAGGAAAGCCCGGAAAGTTGTTCATCTTTCGATTTCTGAAATTGCATTTTAGACTTTTACTGTACTTAAGAATTAAATAAATGTCATAAACAAACTCTTTTTTTTTTTATTAGTTAAGTACGATGGTTTCTTTTTATTTGGGAAAAGTTAGTCAGTTGTACCCGTCTTATCAGTAATGATGTGTTAAAGTCTTTAAAGTAAAATTCTGAGTGTAAAACGAACAGTTTAGAAAAGCAGCGCTGTGTTAGTAACCAGCTGACCAGAACTGACCCTAACCAATCGAAAAACCAGGATAACGATGAGCGGGTGTCAAAGAAGATTTTCTAGGAAGCCCCTAACAAATTTGTTTTAAAAATCGATCATAAAGTCATTTCTTTCCACTTCGTAATGCTTACGGTTTCCAAAGTGGAATTTTTTTCTTAACATTTCTCTTTACCCCCTTTTCAATAATAACAGGGCGGCCAAATCAGAACGGATCCATATTTTAACTGAATTCTACAAGATCCACGATGAAATCATTATTAAGAATGAAGTATCGAAATATAAATCATCCAAACGTAAAGCTGCAGGTATAATGGTTTAAAACATTCCGCGTGAGGATTACCTATATATTTGCTTTAATATCGCTTTAAATTAAACCCAGCTCCTCATCTAAATAGATGAAGTATTTTACAAAACATCCCAAGCATCACCTCACATCGCACTCCGGCCAGAACTACTCTTCCTCTGGTGCAAGTGAACTGAATCATTTGCACCGAATCTTCCAACGAATCCGGGGCATCATAGATAATCCGGTAGTGTAGCCTTAATCCCGTGTTGTTGTTGTTTTGTTTCCCCCCCCGAACAATTTTCGAAGGCCATGAAAAGGGCCCAGAAGTCTTTTATTTTATTGGTATGGATTATTCCCCCCTCTTCCGACGAAGCTTTGGCGAGAATCCCGTTGTACCAACGATACCAAATATGGCAGTTATGGGCTGAAAGAAAACTACGGATGTACAAGATTATAGTAAACTATGCCTTATAAACGCATAAATACATAAATAAATACACACTAATTTTTTTTTTTAAAATCGTATTATCTTTAGCTACTAAAAGATTAGAGTTTTACAGGATATTTTCACTTCTACGCAGTTCGCGCAAACTTCTTAGTTCTTATATTTTTATTTTTTGCTAACCTACCACCTAGTTAACTCCACTGGCCGAGCTGAGCGATGAGTTGTGAAATCGGCTGTGACAACCAGAGCTTCACGATTATTAAAATGTTCGGCGAATGGAGAGAGCCGAATTTCCCAAGACAGACCTTAAATTAGCCGGAAGTTCGCCAAATCACTTCTCTCTTGTGTGTGTGTGTGTGTGTGTGTGTGTGTGTGGTGTGTGTGTGTGTGTGTGGGTGTGTGTGTGTTGTGTGTTGTGTTGTGTGTGTGGTCTTTTAAATGGCGAATTCGAGAGACAGATTATTTGTGTGGTTTTGCGCAGGAACCGACCTGACAGGTGGCGCGGATCGCGTCTTACTTCCGGAAGCGGTTTTGCTAGTTCTTCTTTAAAAAAAAACAACAAAAAAGGATGGGTTGGGGGGGTCACTTCCGTCGCTCATCTCTCATCAAGAAGGTTTTGAAAAAACTAATAATTTACATCGTCGTTATCGAGTGTATGGGGCCCGATTGAACTAAATACAATTTTACCTTAAGTGAATGCGTTGCTGTGGGTAAGTTAGGGCATTTTAATTTCACCGGAAGTGGTTATCGAATCTGTGGTGAAAAATAAACCGACATTTTTAACCAGAGATAATCACGGCGCATTTTTTTTTTTGTTGTTGTAAAGCTGTTGAAACCGTCGATTTCCGGGATTTGCGGAGCATAGATAACTGATCCATCCAGCTCACCAGTTCTTATTGTTGGCCATTATTACTTTAGTTTACGTAGTCGACTATAAAGCAGCAGTTTTATCGCAAAAAAAAATAGAAATCGATTTCATTAACTCTCTTCTAACGTTCAACGATTTTTTAACCCTTTGTTTCCCAGCTTTCCTGTTTTGCCCATATAGCATCGTTAAATGGTTTGCTACGTCCGCACAGCGCCGTTGAGATTCCTTAAGATACTGATACAAAACCAGGACAACGAAACATTGTTTTTCTTTTGTTGTTACACTTTTTTGACAAATTCATTCGATCCATTAATCAAAAGACCCAACCCTGACTCAACCCCCAGCCGCCCTTCGTCTGCTGTTAAACAACTCTTGTATTTAGGGTGATCGTAAAAGCGGGTGAGCTATGATTTTAATTGGCAGCCGGAACAGACGAACGAGGCGGCGCTGTAGTCGTGACTCGAGGAGATTGGAAATTAAGGAGTCGGTCACCTGACCGAGTTTACCTGGATACCAACATCACGCCACCACACCTGTCCAACGGTCTGGCATCCCACAAACATAAACTCATCACTTGTTAAAATTAAGACCGTCTAAATCGAACCCCACGATTTATATCTTCGATCGAAAATAACGGTATCAGACACTCTTACTTGAGTGGTCAATTCCCTGTAGCTTGTCCGGACACGGGATGACCGCTACAGATCCTACAGCCGTGACAGGCCAGCAAGACACCGTATCCCAGGTACTGTTGCAATAAATCTGGCCATCATCTGCAAAACACAAAACACTGTATCATTGCAGTCGTTCGAAACACCCGTATATATTATTTACAAATAGTGTCGACTATTGAATACACGATAATCTTATAAGCACGATACTAGTCTGGAAATTTGTAACAGACACACACACACCACAATCGAAAGATATATCTCAGAATGTATCTCAGTCCACAGACTATCCCTTTCCTGTCACCTCCAAAATTGATTTATTTAAAAGCAGGTATAGATAAGCGATTACCACGCTGTCTGGTTCGGAAATGGCTGGACCGAAACCAGATGAGATTTCTTAATACGCAGAACAGAGTTTATCTTTAAATGTCTCTATTTATAAAATCGCTAGTATTTCTCATAAATATCTGTTTGTTTGTTTTTATAAGTATGCTGACACTGTCTCTCTACTTCTGGCGACATTAATAGAGGATTGACTGATTCTATAATCCAATATACACTGCATTTATCTAATATTGTATAATCGGACTTTGGTTTCCCCTACGACTTATAAATGTCTTCTACCGACTGACGCAAACGAAGCAAAGTTCTTTATTCGGCGATGACGTGAAATTTGTCAGCTAATTAACCCCCGTAAAACGATGTTTCGGTTTTCTATGCCCGCTATTAAGGATGATTTCAAAAGGGAATTTTTGGTCGCAGATTTATACGGGGGGGAAGTGAAGTGATTCCGAGAAAAATCCGAAAGCTGCCTGATCCTTTAGTTTAAAATTGTAATTGAAACAAATCGGAATTACTGCCTAATTGATTGGTTGGTCTGACTATAATTGCTTAAAGTAAGCAAACTGATTTTATAGGTTTTGAAGATGTAGTGAGAACTAAAATCTGACAACTCAATTCGGGTATTTCCTTAAACCAAATGCCCATATTTACATTTCCAGCAGGTTACGACATTTTAACGCATTTATCAAAAGCTGAGGGAAATAGTAAAAAAAAAAATTAATCATCAATTTTTTTGCTATAAAAACGGAGCAGGCGGTTTTGCATATTAACGCAAGTGTCAGTCAGTCTGTTGGTGGGAATATTCTATGAAACGAATCCGTGCCTGGTTTTCTAAGAGCTCTCAGGAAATCGTGATTTCCTTCCGTATTTTCGATAACGCTGTTAATATAATTCATGGCTTTAATTCAAGACGCAATTCCTTATAGTTGCGATCTTTGCAAGGGTTTGCCAAAAAAACACGATGGGAAATTTCCAGTTCGGCTCGACGCTCGAAAAGCCCACAAATTATTCTCTGGTTTCAGATAAGTGAGAACTATAAATTAACTTTAAAACTACTTTTTTGTTGTTGTCGTTTTACGACAGACTAGAAAGAAAGGGGGAAAAAAATATTATTTAATATTTCTGCAAATAGATTTTAGTTCTAATCTCTTTTTTTCCTATTTTTGGGAGTCGTGGGGTGTCTATCCATTCTGACATTTTCTCGGTAACTGCATTTAAAGTCACGGGATTTCTGGGATCATTATTGCAACATTACGCATCGCTTCTAGGGAGAGTACATACGACCAAGTTTGGAGGGTACGATAAACACGCTGCTCTATGATGCCGACTTCTCCTGATGGAACCGGTCTGGAAACGCTGTACCTTCTCTATTTCTTTTAGTTTTTAAACTGCCTTTTTGGTAAAATCCAATAATTTAAGGTATTCATGCATAAATTTTTTTTAAAAAATTGAAGCATCGAGCCCAAACGTATGAAAACCGGACGGCCAAATTAAATCACATCTTTAATGTCTAAATAAACGCCGTGCCACGTAAATACCAGGAAAGATCGTTTAAATTCCGATAGGCATAAAGGGCGCTTCATTTGATGCCTTATATGTCAAGTATAGTCCATCTTTACTAATCAGACCGTCAAATGTGATTTTAATGCCCATATTTATAAATATAAAACGTTAAAGGTAAAATGTATTTTTTTTATGATTTAAAGCCAGTAAACACAATGTAGACACCGATTTTACCATTGAAAGCCAGTAAATATAATGTAAAGACGAACTTTACATACTATTTACTGATAGCATGTGCGAGGTTTTTCCATAGCCGTATCTTTCTTGCTTCATCTTTCACGTGGAGATCTGATGAATGTGCACGCACGTGTATGGATATACAATCTTCGCAAAATAATCGCTATATTTGTAAATTTATTTCAACAATACAAAACAAAACAGCTAACATCTTGAACATAGCTACGAGTTGGACGGGTCAGGGTTTGTCAGAATCCGCATCTAAAGCTTTACTCTAATTGCAAAAGTTCCATCTGAGCTCGCCTCACTTTCCAGGAGAACAGACAGCTTTAATCGGCGATCAACTGAAAGATAGAGAGATGCTCTTTTTTCCCCTTCTGTTTTCCGAAGCTTAGCAAAGTAAATGTATCAACTCCCTGCAAAGAAAACTATTTTTAATGGGGACTGTAAAACCAAAAGCATAATAAAGAAGTTACCCCACTCTTCGCGGCATTTCTCTTATCTACTGGTTTCTTCTATATACCTAAAGGTGATATATTACAAAAGACAACCATAATAATCACACACACACAAACACACACATTTACCCCACGAATATTAACAATTGGCATTTATTCATAAAAGACCCCGAAATGTCTAGATGCAGGTCGCTTCCTTGCAGATAAATCTGCTGCTTTATTCGTTGATTAGTTTCTGTTTAGCGAATTGCAAATGACACCATCAAAGTCCTGGCCCGTTGAAGGTTCGTCATAGATCACGTGCAAAGGACTTAGCGGCAGGAATGGTGGCCACCTGTCGGGAAAATGCTCGCCAGTGCTCGCCGTTTTAATCATATATGGCTCGCCAAATTAATAAGTCTCCAAACATCTAGATTTATCCAGGAACAACAGTCAGCGGACCACCAGACACTGTCTTACCTAATATCTATTCCCCCTGTTGATATAAGTTAATTGGAATTCGGTTATAGAGATATATCTGTCTTTCTGATCAATAATGCAATATGAAAGATGGATTAGGTGCCAGAAATTCACAAACCGTTTCAAAATATAATGATAAATGAGGCAAGACAAAGGAATATTTTTTTAAAAAATCTGGAAACTCTGACTGGAAGGAAGACCTCGCTGTATAAATCACATGTAGATACCCCAAATCGACATCGTCGGCAAGATTAAAAGCCGCACTAATAAATACTTCTTACTCGTGTCCTTGGTTGTGCCACAGTGACCTCTTGTCTTCGCGAAGAAGCTACAGGTTTGAAACCAAGGCTGGCATAGTTTTAGAATATATATTATGCGAAGCAAACAAAATAGCAGATAAAATCCTTGGTTGACGAATGTTGTATGGAAAATTTAATTCTTAAAATAAATTATCTTAATCCCCCCTTTTTTTTAAGAAATAGAATTTATATTACTTAGTAATACAAAACAGAAAAGTGTAGTGTATATAAAGTGTTTTATAGAGAAGGATAAACTAATGGATTACTATGACACACCTTTTAGTCTTTACATTTGCGCATAAACAGTTTAAAGCCGTTTATATATTTTAAAGATAGAATTTTAATTTATGTTTAAAATACAGAAGCTCGGCATAAAATTTACAAGTCGGATTTTGGGATGTTGTCCAAGCGACAGATAATCCGATTGTGGAAAGTCTCTAATGTTTCCATTTAGTAAAAAATCTGTTTGATTTTACTATTTTCTGTCTGTTTGTGTAGCGTAGCACATTTCTTTACCAACAAGATGACCGATAGAAGGATCTATCGGACAAACGTGCTCCTCTTCAGCTCAGTTTGGGAGATGTGACGGCTCAGACAAAATGGGTCATCTTTACTTTGGATAGCATAAGGAACCGAAAGACCATCTTCACGTGATACCTCCATAACTTTAAATACGCGAAAGAGTAGATGCCGTGTAAATGCCGCACGAAGACGGCCTTTCGATTTCTTGCATCAATGAGTAAAGACAAAGTATGGATGAATTTGCGTTCGGTGTGAACGAACTACACCACATCCCAGTGGGCAAACAAACTCTTCCGTTTCTCACTGACGCAACGATGTCGGCTTTGCACGGCGGTGTGACAAGGTTTTTGCCTTTCTCGCATTTCCGTACTATCTCCGAGCGGATAAATCCCGGATACTGCAGTTTCCTTGTTTCCAGTAGGTTATTTTAGCCGTTGAAGTCGATCTGTTTGTACCGCCAGCGGTGAGCGCCCTCTACTGAGCACTACATGGTCTATGGACACTTACAGTAACGTCCCTGCTTTGGGATTGTATCGGTGTATAATTGAATAGTACAAAATAGAATATGCTCCATCATTATCACTACAAGATCAAGGCAGGATGTCTCCAACTTCGAACATCATCCAGTGGAACACAAGCGAGAAAGAATTGTCGTCTCGTTTGCTACAAGGAGCTTATTTACGGATTCTTGGACATCGGCGATCTGTTGTCTTTACAGACGAGTCATACACTTACCTATTCCTATCGCCTGGACACGCGGATCTCCAGGAGAGATGTTTGGACTTTTAAACCGATGTGCGGCAGAGGTAGAGTAATGTCGGCGGATATATGGTATGGCGTTAAGTCGGATCTTGTGTCCATTAATGAACGGTGAACTTGGACCCGGGGTGCAAATCCATCCATCGTAATGTCCTCTCGCATGCATTTAATTAAGGAAATCACGGCCTTAATTTCTAAATCTAGGGCGGTGTCGGACCGCCATAGCATGGATTCGGAACCGCTAAAGTTCGAAATTTACAGAATGTATTTCAGGTTGTTTTTCAGGGCCCTGAAGAACCTGGAGATGAAGTCGTGAAAGCGCGGGAGCATCTTGATACAACCCAGACCAACCACCAAACAGTATCAGATAGAGGGCTGTGGCGGTGTCCAGACCAGGTCTGCGCTGTTAATTTAACATATGCCGAGCGGAGACGTTTAGCTGGTTTTACAGCTGCCTCTTCCAAACACCGAACACAACTTTCGGAGCAATTCCACCTGCAGGACAGAAGTGGAACCTTATGGTACTCGAATTATTACGTCAAGGATCTGTATATTACGATTACTAGCTAGCCCCTATCGTTGTCTCCAGTTATAAACTTGTCGGGTTTTTTCTTTTCCCTTTATTCCTCTGGTGAAGCGAACAGAAATCGGCCACCAAGACCCACCTGAACCTGTCACTTCTAATAAAAGCAATTCCTGCATTCGGTTTTTATTTATCACCATCGCATATACGTGCGCCGCATCTACGTCGTCTAAAACGCTATGACAGGGAGTCTGTATGAAGCAACTTTCATTTATTATTCTCCTTATTATTATTTTTGATTTGTGAGATCGCCCGATAACGTGACGTGGCTCAGAGTGGATACTACAAGAGCCGGGCAACGTTTAAAGGGCTAAAAACACGTGGCTGCATTCTAGGGCACTCGGACCAGAATAATTGGCGACATCCTAAGCTCGGCTGGCCTACAAGTGGGATGGATATCATTGCCGTGTTATCGGGACGTGTACGCGGCCTGTGAATATACCGGCCTGCTTTATTTGATTTCGAAGCTTGTTTGTCTCTTTATAAAACGAAAGACGCCGAGAAGGAGAAAGAAAGCAACCGTTTTAGATACATTCGACGCGCTAAGCCACCGCATCACGTGATTCCCCCCCAAAAAAACCGCGTGCAATTTGATAATTCGAGGTGTCTCCCCTAAACAGACTATTAGTTTTATCTTCTCGAAAGCTCTTTTAGAGACAGCGGCGTGGCCTAACGGGTAGCGAGTTAGCTTGTGAACCGGAGGGTTGAGGATTCGATCCCCGGTGGAGCCGCAGGTGCGTGCTGCTGCTGAGAGCCCCAACAGCTGTATAGGACGCTGGCATTCATTTACCCCCTGCCAACTCGCACTGGCCCATTACTCCCCATACAATCTGGGGAAGGCCTATGTCCGGCAACGGACTTAAACTGGCTGGTAACGACGACGAAAGTTCTTTGACCGCGGGTTTCGCATCGGCATTCACCGGAAGGATAGGCTGAGGAAGCTGGTTAGGGATATTCCAAAGACGACGGCACGTGCTACCGGCCTTCGAGAGGAAGACGACCGTTGTCTTCCACATCACGTTGGCCTCTGTAGTTTTAGGAAGTAAATCGATTTCTGCTCAGGTGAGAAAACCGCGATTTCCCTCGATCTAAACACGGAAGTGGCTCCCGCGGTCCGACCAATTACGGACGAAGTGTAAACAATAATAAACTAAGTTTCCCGCGATTCTCAGATGTCTACTGAACCGTTACATAAAGAAATTTTCTTTTTTTTTTCCCCTTTCCCATCGCTGTTGCGTTTCCGTCTGCGTATTTATGACATCTGCTGTCAATAAATTACTGTTTATTCATCATCCCTTTTTCTGATAAGCGATGATTTGTTTAACTCGGCGCCACAGACTTTCACTTTAAGTGTATAAAGATCTCTCTCACCTGATTTCGCGAGAATTCTATTTAACCGACCGCGATATCAGTGAGCTCGACGCGAGCACGAATCTGTTAGACTGTTATGCTGCTCAGACCTTTGAATCAAATGGGTTTGGAATATCCTAAGTTATCTTATTATGCAGCTGTTTTCTTGTTTCTTTTTCAATTTGAGTAACGTTAACTTTCCACTTACAGGTAAACTGAACAATTCAAAAAAAAAAGAAAAAGAAAACAATATTTTACGAAGGCTGGACGTGTTCTGTTGGACCAGAAAATCTAACATGGTTGATGTTTTGCTATATAATCTTCTTTGAGAGAGAGAGACTTAATCTTCCTTGAGAGAGACAGTGACTTAATCTTCTTTGAGAGAGAGAGATACTTAATCTTCCTTGAGAGAGACAGTGACTTAATCTTCTTTGAGAGAGTGAATGACTTAATCTTCTTTGAGAGAGAGAGAGAGAGACTTAATCTTCCTTGAGAGAGAGAGAGACTTAATCTTCTTTGAGAATGAGTGACTTAATCTTCTTCGAGAGAGAGAGACTTAGTCTTCTTTGAGAATGAGACTTAATCTTCTTTGAGAGAGTGTGACTTAATCTTCTTTGAGAGAGAGAGACTTAGTCTTCTTTGAGAGTGAGTGACTTAATCTTCTTTGAGAGAGTGAATGACTTAATCTTCTTTGAGAGAGAGACTTAATCTTCTTTGAGAGTGAGTGACTTAATCTTCTTTGAGAGAGAGTGACTTAATCTTCTTTGAGAGTGAGTGACTTAATCTTCTTTGAGAGAGAGTGACTTAATCTTCTTTGAGAGTGAGTGACTTAATCTTCTTTGAGAGAGTGACTGACTTAATCTTCTTTGAGTGAGTGAATGACTTAATCTTCTTTGAGAGAGTGAATGACTTAATCTTCTTTGAGAGAGAGAGACTTAATCTTCTTTGAGAGAGAGAGACTTAATCTTCTTTGAGAGTGAGTGACTTAATCTTCTTTGAGAGAGAGACTTAATCTTCTTTGAGGAGTGACTTAATCTTCTTCGAGAGAGTGAATGACTTAATCTTCTTTGAGAGAGAGACTTAATCTTCTTTGAGAGAGAGAGACTTAATCTTCTTTGAGAGAGAGAGACTTAATCTTCTTTGAGAAAGAGAGACTTAATCTTCTTTGAGAGAGAGACTTAATCTTCTTTGAGAAAGAGAGACTTAATCTTCTTTGAGAGTGAGTGACTTAATCTTCTTTGAGAGAGTGAATGACTTAATCTTGTTTGAGAGAGAGACTTAATCTTCTTTGAGAGTGAGTGACTTAATCTTCTTTGAGAGTGAGTGACTTAATCTTCTTTGAGAGAGAGAGAATGACGTCATTACACAGAGAGATAGGGAACTTATTCTCTCTGTCATATTTTCTGAATTATCCTGCCAGCTGGTGAGTAAACCGTTAACTCTTTTACTTCTTTATCCCGTACAACGAGGCAAAACACCGCCATTAGAGACACTCACCAAGTGTCGGAAGGTTGTTCTGGCATTCGCTTATCTTCAGCTCCAGACTCGGAGAGGATATAAAGCAGAAGAAAACAAACAGCCCCCCCCCCAGAACGAACCAGGCTGGTTCTGTTATCCCGAATTAAACCAGAGCTGCCAGTTTCTGCAGACAAAAGAGAAAAAAGTTCCCTTCTCCCCCCACTAAAGAACAAACAAACTTCGCTCTACACCTGACATAAGCTGCTTTCAAAAGGCTCAAACACAAATCGTTAGCAAACCGAGAGACGTCCGTCCCTTCAGTCTCTTTGCTTTTACAAGATTTTTTTTAAAATTTCGTTGCCGGATTTAAAAAAAAAGAATAACCACGATTCCTCAAATACGTTTGTCCGTGTTTAGCTGTTTAAGATGTTTACCGGAAGCGGGAAGCGATTGTCGATTGCACGCGCCGGGAGATCAGATTTCTTCCTGTCTGGCGACACTCAGCGGACTGTCTAGCGGCAGAGTTACGTGGGAACTCCACCAATCGATAACACGCCGAATGAGGTGGTGCGCGCTCAGCGGATGTGTATTTCCTTCACGCAGAAGAACGAAACGATGGGGGCAGAATCACCCACCCCATCCCGTAACTTCACGGAAGCCGCATAGGGTCCCTAACTAAACGTACCGGAAGAATCTGCGAAAGACCTGGTGGGTGGGGACCGCCACGCGATCTCCTCTCGCCTTTGATCTATTTACGTAGAAGCCCTCTTCCAGAAAATGAAAGTAGATCGTTTTAGAAAGGTTAACTGTAAACGTAAACCTACTCCGTTCGAATGGCGGAAAATCAATAAAAGGGGTTGAACGACACATCCCCCCCCGAGCGGAAATCACTTTGGAGACGGTTCAGAAAGGGACCGGTGGATAAGTGGCCTAGACACAGAATGTCACCGGGACTTTGAAGTTAGGCTACACGATCTTTCGCCGGCTGGAAACTCCCTCTTCTCTTCCGCCTCTTCTCCTTTCTTTTATCTTTATGCACCGTAAAAATAAAATTACAACAAAAACCAGCCCCCCCTGGAAGGGATCAAAGGTGGGGGGCACCTGCATAGCTCATTCTTAAAAAAAAGATACCACTTCAGAGCGAACCGCTTTAATCTCGTTTACATATTTACGGAGATCGTTAATTCTGACTGACGAGGTTCTGAGCTCATCCAAAAGAGAATAAATATCGTGTATAACGCTTCTTTATTTCTGCCTCTCTTTTTTAACGCATTAATGGCGTCATTAGTTTCGATGATGGACTCCGTGCTGGTAGACGGCTCCCCACGTACAGATTCCGTAAAAGTATCTTTTGAATCGAAACAGTTTAATTAGCGATGGATCCAGCGAGTTAGAAGAGCACGCTTCTGTGATGGCGAACTTCGGGTCCCATCCACCCGTATCTAATAATGTGATATTATTAATACCGCGTGAAAATGTTTTTTCTTTGTTCTCGTTTGGAGATGAATTAAACATGATGTATCCGATTAACCTAAAGGTCGTGTAGCACGATACGCAGCATGCTTCGGTATCCAAACACTTATGCACGTCAGGGGGGATTGGGAATTACAGTGTGGTTGAACTTGCCTGTTTATCATTTTAGCCCCAAGTATTTACCCAAGACTACTGACAAGCGATTCGACTGTTCCGGTTTGTGGTGGTGGGGGGGGGGTTCTCTCCCTCTTGTCATTGGTTTTGTTAAGTTCTTTTCTTCCCCTCCTCTTTAAAATCGAATTCACCGTCGTCACCATCAGTTCCCCCCGCATCCGCGTTTGAGATCGATTCTCCTAAGCTGTCTAATCGCATTAAAATATGGAATACGTGCAAATAAACACCTCTAAGTTCAATTAAAAGTGGGAATCTATTATTCCAGGATAAGTTATTTTTTTTTATACAGTTTCACTTTCACCGAGCGATTCGTAGGAATTAGCCAACGCACCTCCCAGCCCCTAATGACCTGAACAGGGAGGGAGGGAGGACTTTAAATCAATTGGTGCACCTCGATGCCCGTTGAACTATTGCGCTAAATCGTCATCCGGGTGAGTACCGCTCCATCCTTCCCTTTGCCACTCTGACTACCGACCCTGGTTTCCGTATAAACCGGGGTTTGACAGGGGATGACGACGACGACGACGGCGGCGATGCAGTTTCATCTAAAATTAAGTTCTATCAGTAGGTTTCGGGAAGGGTCACGTGATATACGTCACCGTTCTACAAGGGACCGGTAAACAAATAAACGCCATCTCTACACGAACTTGTTGCCCGTCCGTCGTCTTTGCCACCGGATACCGGTATGTAAGGGTTAACTTTCTTCATAAATGGCTACCCAGCAGAAGAAAGGTGTCGTGGCGGTTGTGTGGCAACTTAAAAAAGAAAATCCCTTTTCTTTTGTTAGCTTCACTATACGATAATTAATTTGCAAAAAAAATAAGGGAGGAAAAGATGCCAGCAAATGTCTCCCCCCCCCTCAACCCGCGTTGTTCGTTCTTCAATCAAATGACGTATTTCCGGAAATAAGTAATTTTATAAAATGCCAAAGCCTTTCTTCTCGACGGCCAGGCCTCTGAGATAACTTTTAAGTGGGAGGGATTAAAAAAAAACAACCTGTTAATGCCGAAATGGCAAGTCGTGATTGTATGTAGCCTGACATAAAAGGGTATCCTAGCGACGTTTTGCATTTGTCGTGTCTGATGGACTTCTGCAATCCGAGATCTGATGGACTTCTGTAATCTGAGAAACCAGCGGTAGTCATTACAGTGACAAAGCGATAGGACGATGTACAAAACCACTCAGAATAAAAAGCAAATATATATATATATATATGTACCTGTTGTTGATTAATACCTGCGGCTAATTCCACGGGGATTTGGGTGGGGTGGGAAGGGGAGAGACAGTCGCGCTTTTGATATGTCGATGACCAAAATGAAACTTCACATCTCAGAGATTATTGCGCTCGGTCTAGTAGAACATACACGTCCGGCATAAGAACGAACTAACCTCCCGCGATTGTTGGACTGTGTAGTTATCGCATAGGCTTTTAGGGCTCAAGTGGAGAGTCCAGTCAGTCTGTCATTTTCGTTATTTTTCCTGTTGTTATTTCATGGGGAAAAAAATGGTAAGAAATATAATTCGTGATAGACTAAAGGCTGGAGGATCTCTGTCGTGCAGTGACGAGACGAATGTTTTATATATATTTTGTTGATTAAAACGCGAAATAAACACTACAAAATAAATCAGAAAATATCCTATTCATCTTTAACGAACTGAATTTTTTTCTTCTTCAGAAGTCCAGCTTTATTTCACATAGCATGGCACCAAAGGTGGCAGTAAATTTCGTGGCGACAGCGCGTAAAAAGCGATTTATTGGATTTTTTGGAGTCAAAAATGAAGATCAATGTTGTCCGGAGCACGGATTTTTTAAACACCCTGTATTTATTCCAGTTGACCTTTACCGCGGATATGACGGAACACCTTAGTCCTTTCCGCTGAATGCTCTTGGAACCTGGAAAAGTACTCGTCAATTCTCCCCCCCTCTTTTAAAAGTTCTTCCGGCTTCTCTTTCTCAACATGGCTGCCCTTTTTCAGTAACCTTCTCGAGAACCAGTTTTCCGGATTATATGTCGGACCATTCCTCGTTAGTTTCTGAGTTATAGTACCAAGAGCTTTTGCAGAAATCCAATTACCCCGTCTCTTCAGCTGGCAGATGTCATTAGTCCGCCAGGGTAATCGGTGATCATCGTCGGAAGCGGAAAGGAAACCGGCTAGCTATTAAAGGGAGGAAACTCGATAGGAGACCTAACGATCAAAGATAATGCCAGGGAAGGAACTGGAAGTGTTCAGGCAGAAGTTATTTTTAAAGCCATTAGCGGGAACGTACGCACTTCGCCAGAAAAGAAAGCACATCTCCGAGAGAACAAAAGAAACGAGTTGATGCGTTTTAAAGTTATTAATAAAGTTTGAGAATTATGAGCGCGACGCAGAAGTCGGTTAACAATCGGACTTACAGTGATGGTCAGAATGAATGCAACGCTTCAAACAATTCTCTCCTTCTCTCTGTGGTCATGCCGTTACTAATGTGGTATTTGAACATCTGTTTTGTTTGTTTCAAGTAAATCACTTGCGTAAGTTTTAGTCAAACCACTATTGTAAAATCTGCAGGTACTGAATTTAATTATTCCACGGATATAAATACAGCCGACTCCCCGCGTAATCGCGGCCCCGGTTATTCGCGGAATTTCCCTTAGAACCTGACTAATAATTGTTCGTGGAAACCCCCGCATATTCGCGGAATCGCAAATATCTTCACCGATTTTTTATGGCTTTTTTCGTGGCAATATATATTTTTTCACGCTAAATTATTAATAACAATATAATTTACTAATTTTGTAATATAAATACTAACGTAAATTCAGCAAAATATCAATATAAAATAAACGCTATTGGCTGGAGGTTTGAAAGTAGCCAATCAGAGAGCGTTATTCATTTCTCCTCGCTGCTGATTGGCTGCTGCCCACGAGGCGCTGTCTCAGGCAGATGCAGCCCCGCATCATCCCAGTTTACCGCGTGTAGCTGAGTGTTGTGTTTTTTAATTAAATTATTATTATATATTTACTAATATTTTACGTTGTATTTTGACGTGTATAGGCATTTTTATGGACCACGTCCGATATTCGCGGTTTTTTCACTCTTCGCGGGTGCTCAAGGGACGTAACCCCCGCGAATACAGGGGGGACAACTGTACATTAGAGCCGCTTAGTACAGAGGGCATAAGAATAACAGAACCACCAATAATCGGCTTTATCGAAAAATTAACGTATTTTTTCTAAAGAACTTAAGATGAATTAATTTTTGCAACTTCTTCCTTAACTAAACGACAGATGTACGGGTGACACCACTTGTAAGTGCCAAGGAGACCGGAAACAGCATTCCGTGCGACATAGTCGTCCAAGACAGTGTACCATCTAAGGTTTACCTCGCCTCTGACGTCACTACGTTCTGTACCCTCTCTTCAAAAGAGAAAAAGCCGTCGTCTCTGATGCACTTATTTTGAAAATGTTACGTGAAGTATTTCTTATATGCATTTTTAAATGTGTAATCCCTGATTATAGCATTGGAAGCAAATTACAAAAAAAGTAGTGATACAAGTTAAAGCAAATTTTACTTTATTGCCCCTTGAAATGTATTCAGAAATATACGCCACCTTTATGTAATGAGTAGAGATCAAGATAAAATAACGTTTATTAATAATTTTATTATCATAAAAATAGACAAGTGTAGTGTTTAATACTCTACGCCGCTCCCGTGAGTACATTAAAGCAATTTTGCATTTAGAATTTATGTGTGAATTACCAAAGTTTCGTTAACGGAAACCGCACAGAAGCTCAGGTTATCTTTCTGAACTGCGTCTCGCCGAAGCTAAATACTGACCGCATTTCCCGATGGCGCCACTTACACAGGAGCCCGAGTTCTCGTGACGAGCACCAACCTGTATATCTGCAGTGCAAGTATCGAATGCATAAATTTTGATAGGCTACAATCCGAAATTTCTTTTACGGCGGAAGTAAAACTTATTAAAACTCCACCTTGACACGGTGTCTAATAGTATTTACTAAAATTGGTACAATTCGGACATTGACTGATGGTGGAGTTCCTTGTGTCAGGGTTACCTGCGCATTGTTATTTGTGGAATTTCTAAAGTTTCTAGTGTATTTGTGGTGTACGTGAGGTTTCCTCTCTTGCTTTTTTTTTGGTCGTTCCTCTCTCCTCCCCACGGTTGCAGATGAACACAAATGGCGCGGCGGAGGCCTATCAAAGGGCTAGTTGTTTCCCTTTATTATCCCGTCGCGCCATCTACCGTGAAAGCATTTCAGCGGAAATTGCAGATCGGCCCAAAAATCCCCCTCAACAGCCAAATAAAACAGAACCCACGAAATACGTTTTGGAATATCGGCGGCTAGAGACGAGCGGTGGAGACGTTGGCTATCTCGTATAATGCCGCAAGTGTATTTACCTATCCGCGCTTTTACGACAGTCGGTAACCAAGTACAGATTAGTTCTCCATCACGCAGGTGTATTGCTGTAAAATCCTGCGGATCGGAATACAACACTGGCGATATTTTTACCGAAAAGTCGTCGATGAGGTGGGCGCGCCTTTAGCCAATTCACAAACTATACCATCACGAACTTAACGAAACTACACAGGGGCTATACATGGTTTAACACTTTATCTAAAACAGTCCTGAGAGCTTAAAGTTGTTTATTCTGATCGCTAGGTGGATACCGGGGACAAAAGATAAACCGTTTACTTTTCCCGGTGCTAGCACGCATTGCTTGCACTCCCACTTAGTCGTCTTACTTCACAGATGTGAATGCGGCTGGAAGATCGACGCTACACGGCGTAAACAGACGGAAACCCAACTTCTCAGAACTGGCCTCGCAGAGTCCACAAAGACCCGCAGCTGATCCCCTGCCTCTTATTTGCGTACAAGTCGGATGTCGGCACGGGGCGGCTTGCGTCTCGTGTTGAGTAAAGCTCGCTGTAGCTTTTCCCTAAACCAGCAGAATGAGTCGAAATAAAAATATTAGCCACTCAATTTGAAACAGAATTTCTCTTCCACTGACATTTGTACATCGAATAAATCAGTATTACAAACACACACCACACACACACACACACAGACAGAGAGAGAGAGAGAGAGAGAGAGAGAGAGAGAGAGAGAGAGAGAGAGAGGAGAGAGAGAGAGAGAGAGAGAGAGAGATGATGGAGAGAGAGAGAGAGAGAGAGAGAGAGAGAGAGAGAGAAGAGAGAGATGAGGAGAGAGAGAGAGAGAGAAGAGAGAAAGAGAGAGAGAGAGGAGAGAGAGGAGAGAGAGAGAGAGAGAGAGCGAGAGAGAGAGAGAGAGAGAGATTTCTCCGATTCAGGAAAAGTGTCTGTTGTCAATGGATATCATTTAAAGCCCAGCTTATCATTAAACGTAGATAAGTTTTTTACTTAACAGTTAATGTCATTAAAATCCTTGCAGTACATTTTGTGCCAGTATATTCGCGCTTATAGGTAAATAAGTGCCATTCCGAGTCCATATTTATTAGTAAATGCCAGTAAACGACGTGCAGAGATCATCTTTACCATTGCAAGTAATCTAAAGGCTATAACTTGTCTTAGAGGTTTTTTTGGCGGGGTAAGGAAATTACAAGTTCGGAATAGTTATCGCCCGATGTCTACTTCTGTTCTGTCTCAGAGAAAGTCGACGAGACAAACTCACCCAGTCTACATTTCTATATCGTCCACCTGTGTGTGTGTGTGTTTTATTTTAAAGACTTTTTTTAAAAAATAGATATTTTTACAAGCTGCTTTCTCTGATTTCAGAATGTGCAGCTAACGGAAGTGACCTGGACGCCATCATGGTTTGTACAAAGGAACCCCTCGTAGATGAAGAAAATGGCTTATATATGTTCACGATGCAAGCCGTTGACAGATGGGATTCACCCGAGTTCTGGAGAAAGTCCAGATGTTATTTACAAATTCTAATCTGCAGGGAGTTTTTGTCCGGTTTCGTTCTCCCAGTCAGGTTTTCAAGCCGGCCCCTGAGTCCCTTCGGGTGCTGACAAACACTCATCGACGAACTGCTGTAGTTCCTTCCCCATCTATCCGTAATGTCTCGCTGGCCAGAGGTGACGAAAAGCCGGAACTGACGCGCGGTCTGAATCCGGGACGACGAAGCGGCAGACAGACAGATGGATGCGCGAGGAAATATCGTCGTCGTAGCTGCAAGTAGTTCTCACCGTGAAGAGCTCTCTTCTCGGCCCGGCGCCCGCCTGGGCAGCTCCGGAGGTGGCGGAAAATAAGTGGAACCGAAAACGAGGCTGTTCCTGAAAGCCGCGACATCGCTCGCGGAGAAGATGAGATTTGGGGAGATTTGTGTTCACTTCGCCAAGACCTTTAGAATAACGTTAAGATTACATCGATTGACTATTACGGGAACTGATAGAAATCAAAACGTTTACGCCAATTTTTTCTTGGGGGGGGTCAGTAAATTAGTTAGAATTTATTGTTTGAAAATACATGAATCATTAGCTTCAGCGGCCTCCCCTAGACAAAGTATTACATGCCAGCTGTCGATTAGATTAAAAGGTGTACAGGTATACTACTTTTAAAAGGATGACGATGTGTTACAGAAGAACAGTGAGCTGAATTATATTAAGGTAGTCAAAAACAAACCGTATAATACTCTATTCATTTGAATAAATTTAAAATAATTCGTTAATTTCGAATCCACGAAATTTGTGGTTTCTAAGACCTAACGTATTAACTTAAATTAGTGTTTAGATATTTCCTTAATGTGTACGTTATGGAAACAACACCTTTGAAGAGAATGAAGGGAAAGTGAATGGCGGTTGGCCAATCACTTAGTCCGGTGATGTTCAGCGAGGTTTCTCGCGTCTCTACTTTCCATTTCGCCATTATCCTAACCATTCCTCCATTTTCTTCTTCTTGTTCCGCTTTGGTTTCGCTTCACGCTGGCAGTTTCCGCGATAATCGCGAATCTCGGTACTTTCTTTCTTTCTGATCGTCTCATTTAGTTAGCGGTTGCCGCAAGGCAGCTCTTCCGTCTTCGCTGACACGTGACCCGCGTACGCCCCGACTTCCCTCCCTTCTCTTTAGGACTTCGCCCTGATAAATCCAGAGTGGAACCATTTATTTTCTCTTACTGCCTACGTTAGCCACCCCCCCAAACTAAACAACTCCAATCTAATTGGATATGTTCTCGTTCTCGTTAAGTTATTTCTGAGCCCCTATACTCTAATCACAATGCCAACGGTGCACATCCGTTATCGTTGAAAGGCCGATAACCGGGACACAATGGACGCAGTATATTTACTTAAATGTGAGAACTGTCGGTCTTGTTACATTGGAAAAGCAATCCAGCAAGTCTACGAGGAAGTTACGGCCGGACGCGTGTGGCAGAATTTCTTAACCAAGCATCTCTGGTCGAACACAAGTTGAAGGCGGATCCAAGTCCTGTTCAGATATCTTATTAAGAATTTTACAACCATTGTTCATCAGACACAAGTGAAACATAATCTTAACAATCGTAATTCGTCTTGTCTTCTTTTTAACCCTTTACTTTATCGTTATACCCTGCACACTCCCCTCGTCCGATCGCTTAGACTCCAATCCCCCCCTTTTTTCTTTCTTTTAAAGTCCGAAATCTGTGTACTTCGGTTTTAGGAATTATGAGCTTCTGTAAACTTTAGCATCATGTGAATGTTCCATGCAGCATTCGATCGCTCCTATTAATAATTACACTGGCTAACAATGCTTTTGCATCAAGCTAAAGTACGGCTGCACTCTGCTAATCTGACGGGGCTTATTCCGAAAATCAACTCCATTTTTGTATATCAGGTCTAGATTTTTCTATAGACGAGTTGGCTCGTTTACCGGAACAGTGATTGGTATATTGGGTGTACGGTGGGAAAACCTTCAGATTATAATTACCAGTATTCACAATCCTGAATAGTGATTGACTTTCAACTGTTTTTTGGTTTCAGATCATATAGGAATATTCTGGAATTAACCGGGCAATAATATTACGTAATATCGTATTTCAAAATAATGGCTACTGGAGGCTGTGGCGGTGATGCGGACTGATTCTGTTGTATCCGTGGCCTTTTCACGCCACCTTCTCAACGGAGAAACATCACCCCGATCATAGAAACATCTCTCTCACTACTTTGGGAGCAAGACCGGAAATCGGGAAAAGAGATGGGCGCCGCACATCCGCTACAATACATGTGCATGCTGGCTATCAGACCACTGGTTATAAGGTAGGCGGGGAAAGTCCGCCATCATGTGTCGATGGTTTGGACGGGAGCAGAAAAACCGTTTTGACGATTGTCACTTTCGACGGACCAAAATAGCTGGGTTCACTTCAAAAGACAGGCAGGAGATTGCTTATCCTGTGGTGGAATCGGCAGTACGCCGCAGCGATGAGCTCCCAGTTCCGACGCCACCAGAAGACCAAAACGAAAATACGATGCTGAGCTTTTCTTCTGACGATGACTGGCGCGAAGAGAAACCAGATGATGGGGAATTCCATCCTCCTCGTGGAAACGGTCCGTGTTCCATTATACAAGAAGATTGAATGACTTGGTAAGGGACTGGTACCTATCGAAATCTCAGTCCGAACTTCTGGCTTCAAGATTTAAACAATGGAATTTGGCGAGTTCAGATGTACGTATAACAACATCCTTTCGGAAAAAAGAAGCTCAAGACTGGCAGGTTGTTTTACAACTGTAAATCAACTCGGTTTCTGTCGTGACACCGAAGGCTCATTTACACTCTTTGAGATGGGGCATACTCCAATCTACTGGCTAAAAAAAAAACAATAGCAACTAAATGCTTTTGTCGAATGCCTGTCGAGGTCTAAAGACATCTCACAGCAGGGTACCAGCGTCGGTGACCAAGCGAGGAGAATGTTGGCCGGTTGTCAAGAGTTAACGGTACAGTATCCACCCGGATAACTTTACCAAAACTTTACTTTTTTTAGATGTGAGAGGAAAACCTCTACAATGCTGGGTAGGTTCGCCAGCCAGAGCCGCACCCGATCAGGATTCGGACTCGGTCCGTCACCTGTAGCAGGCCAGCAAGCTACCACTGGACCACCGGGCCCTCAAACTAGATGTGAAATCTGTAAAGCCTCAGTGAATGTAGCGGACACGTAATTATTGCCTGTGTTGAAATTATAATTATATCTTTTCAGGTCTTATGAAACATTTGCAATGTTACCTTATTTTTTTTAAGAACAGGAAATCACGAAGAACTTTCTTGGCGATCCTAAGGCATAGGTGGACGCGATTAGAGAAACACAAATGGAGTTTGAATAAAACAGGGAATAAAAGAAGCTAATTGCTGCAAAGATTGAACCTGAAGAAAAAAAACGGTTTTAAAGAACAACAGCCAACAGACGAAGGCGATAAATGGAACCGGTAAATGGAACTGTCAGGCAGGAAACTGAGTCTTCGGAAAGAAGGCCCGATGAGACTAACCCGAGTAGGAAAAAAACATTAACGTCCAGAGGTATTTCGGCGGAAACGTTTCTGCAAATTGCAGAGAGAGAGAGCGAGAGAGAGAGAGAGGAGAGAGAAGAGAGAGAGAGATGGCGTCAGTAGAGAGAGAGATGGAGAGAGAGAAGAGAGAAGAGAGATGACGTCAGTACAGAAGAGATGAGTCCCTAGAGAGAGAGAGAGAGCGAGAGAGAGAGAGAGAGGACGAGAGAGAGAGAGAGAGAGAGAGAGGAGAGAGAGAGAGGAGAGAGAGAGAGAGAGAGAGAGAGAGAGAGAGGAGAGAGAGAGAGAGAGAGAGAAGAGAGAGGAGGAGAGAGAGAGAGAGGAGATGACGTCAGTACAGAGATGATGTCCATAGAGAGAGAGAGAGAGAGAGAACTGCACACGAAGAGATGTGGTACTGTCAAGTCTAGAGCATAGGTAACTTCGGGAACGTGAGATGGTACATTTATTCGGGCCATTAAGAGAGGGATGCGGTTAAGTGATACACCCATCAGCGCTAGGATCAGAAATAACGAGCTTAGTCTAGTATGATCGTTCATCCAATCAGAAATAAGAACGGGTCAACTGGTCCCCTCTTCTCACCAACTAATCTTCCAGACTGTCCGCTGGACAGCTTGAACCTGAACATTAAAAGCCGTTTTACTAGGAGAGCAGACATTTCCGAAAATATGCTTTGTTTTGTACATTATATTTCGATGACAATTTTATAATAGAAAATCGTAAACTCTTAATGGAGGGAAAGGATTAATTATTACAGAGAATTCATAAAAGATGAATTATTTGCTATCGGAGCAGGATAAACAATATAAGTGTACGAACCAGACTGGTTACTCTGACAGTATTTATCTCAGTGCCGGTTCATTGGTAGTCTTGGGAATCAGTAACGAAAACTGTAATTCATTACAAAGGTACGTGAATTCTTTCTATGGCTCGTTTACCAGATTATGATAAAGTAATTGTTCCATTTGTGCAAGATGGCTTTGCAAAAAAATGGACACTTTGAGAAAACCAAATGTGAGAAATATATGGTAATAATAATAAATAATATATAATAATAATAATAATAATAATAATAATAATAATAATAAGAAGAAGAAGAAGAAAGAAGAAGAAGAAGAAGAAAAGAAGAAGAAGAAGAAGAAAACTGAATATAAGCCAATATACAATCTCTTAAAAATGGCAAATTTGTTAAAAATTAATGAGATGGAATTACACAGAAACAGCTGCATGTGTCTAAGTTTTCCTCCCTTTTTCTTTCCTTCGTGCAGAGAAAAGTAATTAAACCAAGTAAATGCCTTTATTATCACAAAGTTTTTGTTTTAAAAATAAATTTTTCCAAATGTTTAATCTCACTAACAACGAAGAAGACAGCATCCTCGGAACTTGCAATAAATTTCCCCTCGTTGGATATTTAACAATTGCTCTTAATGATACTTCCTGCCACTTCAAATTCAATCTCTTAGGACCCTTTCTTTCCATTATTCCAGCGGTGCCAGAAATATATATATTACTTCCCAATGAAATGGCTTTTGTGACGTTTCTGATGTTATATTTATCGCATATAACGTCAGCAAAGTATCACAATAGTAAAACGGGAAAACATGATCAGCAGATTCTCCAACAGTATATATCCTCCCTTTTCAGGTTAAGTTTCTTTTGAGAGGTAATATTCACCATGATCAAATTTAAAATTTTTTTAGCAGTCCAGACAAGAGATGTTGTTGCTGTTGTTTTACTTCAATACTTAGAAATCGTCGAAGGTAGGGATAATTTCCCTAGCGGTTGGAAATACGAAAGGTTCGAAATGGGCAACGACGAGGCTGAGAGATGACGATCGTGTACTGAAAGTATCTTCGCTTCACTGTAATCCTGGTCCTCTTCAGCCGCCAGCCAATCATCTATTCTCCTCTTCCACGAACAACCAGGGAGGTGGCCGATCCTCTGTCGCCATTTCCCTACGAATTTTTAGTGCCAACGTACGCATCTTTGTTTGCCAGTTTTAAGAAGCCCTTCGGCATAAACATCACATGATTAACAGGAAATATTTGTATTTTGAGTAAAGCGATCGTCTAACAACACTGTATCTAACACGGGAGCTACGTCCGTCTACAGTGATGGCCATCCACACCTTGATGCATCAGGGATTCTAAACCAAAGCATGAACTGACCCCCCTTTCAAAATGGTTCAATTTATGGCGATTCTTTTTAATTATACAATTATTTTTTTGTCTCTTTCAATATTTTTTTATTATTATTTGAGAGATTAGCTGCTTCGCAATATTTTCCGTACTAAAGAATCGCCAGTGTGAATAGTTGCTCTGGAATAATAATTGGCATTTATTTGAAGCCGTGGAACACGAAGTGGGTTTGAATGGAACGCACATCAGGAACAACAACAACAACAAGAAAAAATGAGGGAATCCATTAAAATTAAAATGCCCTAACATTATACATTTTAATGTATTTAAGACAGGAAATCAGTCCCCAGAGTTTTATAATGGAAAAAGAATCGATAACAAAAACATTCTTCGTTTTGATTGGAAAGTTTTTTTCCATAAATGTGAGACTATCTGCTCTGTTGGAATCGTGTGGAAGCAGATGGCAGGGATTTTATTAGAAATTTGTCAGATTTTAATCGGAATTCGAATGTAAGGCGAAAGATATTCATTCATCCAATTGAAACAGTATAAAGTTAACAAAAAAACATTAAACTTCAAGTAAACTTCCTCGTGTTTTAATTTTTTTTCAAAAATCAAATACTTATAGTTTAAATCTTTACAAAAGTTCCAAAGCTTTCTAAACACGCTCAGATGCTTGTACAGCAAAATACCTTCATTGGCTCATCAAAAGCGGAATCGCTGATAATGCAGATCAGCTGACGTTCAGCCAATAAATCATTGTTTTATCGATTTCACGCAGAAAATCATTCTTGCTTTACAATGTTCTAAATACGTTTCTTCTTAAATCGAGATATTTACACATAAATAGCTATGAAGTAAAAAATTTAAATAAATGAATGAATAAGACCACACAATAAAGATTGGATTAAAGTAAATTATGCAATTAACATAAAATAGGGTTTCGAATGACAGAAAATCATAAATAAGATTTTATTCATTGTTGTGTTCGACGTGTAATAATGTACTTTGATTTCCAGGTGCGTCATGACACGAGGAAAATTCCTCTTTCCTATCTTTCGTCGTCGTCATCATTATCTAGAAATAATTGTTTGCAAATTTCGAATGTTCTCAGACCTGCGCTTGAGTTTTAACGATTGCAGTGGTGGACAGATTGAATTCCCAGTGTGAATCAAACACCTTAACAATACTGAAGAACTTAGAATTTGCTGAAATCACATCTTTTCTTTTCAGAGAAACAGAATCTTAAATGTCGCTTGCACGCGGACTTCGTTTCCAGTGGGACCGCGCCTGCTAAGGTGGCACAAAGTTATATCCGGAAGTAAGGTTAAAGAACTGATTACTGTTTAAATCGACAAAAGGAAACCCCCAGCTCAAACTCAGAAAAGGCTCTGCTCGGATTTGACGAACCTACTCAAGCCTAACCCTGTCGGCCTTTCAGTTATACCTGACAAAATGCCCAGAGTTTCGCTTCTGGCTGTTCAAATAGATAGGGAAAATTATTAGAGCCAAGCGAAGAGAAGCCCTACTCAAATTTGAACTTAGTGGATACTCAAACAGGGACTGGGAGGGGGGGTAACCTCGGAAAATCCCATTTAAAGTTACACCGGTGGCAGAGACGCGCACTAGTCAATATACACTCGCCTGACGGACGTCCAGAGTTAATAGCTGACAGAAATTCGGCGTCGGTAAAAAAAAAAAAAAAAATTCTGGGCGCCGTTTCGAAGCGCAAAGACTCAGGATAGACTCAGACACCAGGTATTTCATCGTCTGCCAGCGAGGTTTATTTTAAAGGGCAAAGGTTTCCCGAGAGCACGGGGAATAAGCTGACCGGCGCATCTCGTGATTTGACAGCCCCCCGCCTCCCCGTTCCGAGCAGACTTTTCAAATTAAAGTCTCCGTTCGCCCACTCGAGAGACTCGGTTAATATATTTGAGAGGAAATCTTTCCGCCCACCACCCGATGTACTCCTTTTTCTTAAACCCGTCCTCGTCTGTCGACGCCGGGTCACCGATTTTCCATCTTCCGCCGACGTCCCCTTCAGCCGAGAAGAAGAGCGGTGAGCGGACTGCGGCGTTCCGAAGGGCTGTCATCCTGACCGAGACTCGTGTCCTCCTCCCCTCCACTTGAAACAAAGCAGAAGAAGAGAAAAAAAATTAAATCGGGGCCTTTCTCGTAACCAGCTCTGCAGCAGAAATCGGAGAGGAGATCTTCGCAGTTCTTCTTTTGGATAACCGGAAGCGATGTGGCATGCGTTCACCAGGCCAGCCTTTGTCCGTTTCCGGTACGCGCGCGCAATGACTTCCTCTATTTTTTGCAATCAGTTTCAACAAATTCCATGGTTTCGTTTGTGGAATATTTATTACGGCGCTTGGGTAATTTGTACAATATTATTAGGAGCCAGCTACAAGCGGACTAGATTCGCATCTCGTCGGTAAAATCTAAATGTCCACAGGAAGTCACGTGTTGGTACAGTAAACTGTGACTGGTTGCTATGCAAGCGATCAGAAGGTCCCGCACTTGCCGGAAAAGGACCAGGTAGTGATATCACTGCGATGTGGTGCATACTATGGCTTTTGGGAAGGAAATAGCACCTGACAAGCCGAATAGAAACCAGAGTCTTAGCTAGCGAAAACTACTTCGTGTGACAGATCGAAGCCTGACTTTACGTTCCAGAAGGAGCTGTATGCAAAGAGGAGGATACGAGAAACCGGTACTGCTGACAATAGCAGTGGTCGAGAAAAAAAAAAGGGCTCAAACTCTCCAAAAGTGGTATGGTATGTTCTTTAGAGATCTTGCCGATGACCTAGCTGAAGGTACTGTTCTTTTCTTCAGGAGCAGTAAGATACACATTGGCACGAAATCAATGGACGTATAGCAGTCCGAAAACCTTTCCGAGCCGAGGAGAAGCAGCAAGGCTGAAATGGGCACGAATCATAACAGTGGGATGACCACATCTGGGATTAGCTGTTCTTTTACAGATGAATTCGGGTTTGGATTTTTTTGGAGAATCAAGTGCAGTTTGTTCAATGGGAGCGGCTTTATGATCAGTGTATAACAGCTATGGTGAAACATGGGAATAGATTAAGACAAGTGTCTGGCTGCTTATCAGTCAGAAGTGTCGGCGATTTGAGTAAAAAAATATCGAAAGTATACCGAATGGTGACAGGTACAGACAGGCGGTCCGAATCCACGAAGCCATCCCTTTAGATTGGAATTTCACTGGGCGGGGATTCGTCGTCCACAATGACGCTGACTTCAAGAGTGAAGAGGTTGACGGACCACTCACGGAGATCCATCCAGCCGCACGAGGCCCCGACAGGAACATCGTCCTTGTGACCAAATTGTGGTTGACAGACTCTTCGTTGTCCCGAAGGACATAACGCCCAGGGGAGAGAGGCGAGACAGCTGTTCCAGACATTGGGCAGACATTGGCGATCCACCAACAACATCACGGAGTGGAGGATATTTTAGCCAGAAGGTTATAAAAGAAAAAACGTGTGTGTGTGTGTGTGTGTGTGGCAAGTGGTCCGCTTCTGGTGCTTGTCCCGAACGAATATTTTTTTTTTATACCTAGATTAGCATCTGTTACTCTAAATCGTTAACTTATGTCTTCTAACGATGCCCGCGTTCTCCCTGCAGGACCCTTTGGTATGCCACAGCTGTCGTCTTCACTCACGCCTGGTGAGCCTCAAATAATCCCTCTCGTTAGTAACGACCAGAAATCTCCATATCGTTCGTATTTGTACGGGATGCCATTGCCGATCTTGCTCACGCGTGTGCACGCCTACAAGCCTTGGCTTCGTCCGCGTCAGAGAGGAAATACTTAATAGACCCCGTCCGCTAAATTTCTGATCAAGTCTTCTCCAGGGACCCCGCCATAGATGCCTAACGTTGTGAATGACTCGGTAAGACGTTTTCCCGAAGAAGAAAATCGCCCAGGCGAACGTTTTCGAGTAAAATAAAACAATCAAATTTATTCTACTTATCTAGCAGCTTTTTAAAAAATTTAATCTTCCTTATTATAGATTTTCTAGGATTCTCGTCCCTTTGATAAGAATTAATATCTACAAAATTATTCTAAAATTATGCTTACTTAATGCTAGAATGTTCATTCATTCAGAATTCATATCTAATTTGAATCCAAACTTTAGAAATATACATATTGAACTTACAAAGTCGACCCCCAAATTTAAATGCCGATCCCATTTTTAAATGAACTCTTTTAATTTTGCGATCTTGAAATTAAGTTATCTGTTTTTCTTACGATTGCAATTGCAAACTCCTCATCGCTTAGGAGATTGAACTGACTCTAGATCTCTGGATATTTGGAATCTACCATTTTCTTGCTCTATAGAATTGAAGTCAACCAAACCATTTCTCCTATCCCATTATCTTAAAGTTAAATCGGAGATATTTGTCCAAGTTAGAATTATCAGGTTTATATTTCTTGACATTTGGAAAACTTAATTCGCACCTTTAAAAAATATCTGATTCTTCCTTCTGCGCATTTAAAATAAAATTTTCCCTCGCAATACCTTGTTTTTTCTTGCACTTAATTATTCTGAAAAGGTAAGTAATACTTTAGCGCAATGATATATGGAGAATATGAATCCGGTTGATTTATGCATTAACTATTTTTGTAATGAAACATTTATCTTTTTTTTCTGATTATAGTTGCCACCAATAAGATTTGGATTGGCACAGTTATTGCTTTTGTCTGCCGGCGCCTTATTAGCTGAAAGTCTGCTAAAGTAGTTCCACTTCAGCGATACCAGACAGATGTTTTATTGTTTACTTATTTAAAATCAGCCAGAGAAAAAGACGAGATGGTAGTTCTCCGGGTCGGTCAACCGGACCAAGATGACTTTTTCCCAATATTCTTGCGGTTCCCAGGATGGACACCTTGGACACCTGAGATCTGCTCAAGCTATTTATTTGTTCATTGTCTTATTCATCGCCCCTGTAGTAGTCAGGCTCGACGTCGCAATAAGTCTACGTTTGTCTTTATCGGAGAAACTATATTACAGATTGAGTTGTTACAGGTTTTGATTAATTACATTGCATCATCATCATTATTATTATTATTATTATTATTATTATTTACAAAAAAGCAATCGATTCGCAAGTTTTCATCTAAAAATGGCTTAGCATTCATTCGGTCTAATATTAAACTTGACATTAAGGATATAAAATCTTGCGAATAGGTAAATATTCTGTGAAAAGAATCACAAACCTTTTTCTTCTTCTTCTGGGAACAGAGAACTCGGAGATCGACAGATATCCATCTTTTTCTTTCAGATCAACCAAATATTCGCTAATTTATAGATCGGTAAAATTTCTAAAGAAGACGGATAATATTTTATGATCTCCTTAAAACGTTATTAATGTTGATATAAAATACAGCTCTCGCAGAAGAAGGCTAATTATTCACCCATGGAAATGTTCCTTTCGATGTATCTTCAGGTAATTTTTATCTATTCTGAATAATTCAGTAAGGTTTCTGCACATCCAATGTAAACAAAAAAACTGACATTTATTTCGGTAAAAGCATCAAATTTGAACACCACAACAGAGTAATGAATGAAGGTATTAATAAAATTAATGGAAAGGAAGGTAAAAAATAGCGAACTTATAAGTTCCGGTGAAGAATATTTTCCCTCCATAACAAATAAGGAAAACTCGGATCAAACGACACCAACTTCCTCGATTTTTTTTTCAAAGAATTTTTTTGGCGTTAATTCCCGCATTTTCATGTTTATCGGCTTCAGATTTGTAAGAGAGGAGAGGGGATAAACAGATACCATTTTTGTTTGGAGTCACCGTCTTCGAAATGTCTGGATCAGCGGTTCCAAGAAGAGAGACGAGATCCCTTCGTTTGAGGTACCATTGGAGCGATTATCAAGGAGACGCTCGAAAGAATAAATATGGTAATTTTTATTTGTTAATAAATATAATTTATTAAAAAGAACAAAAAAAAAAAAATAACCAGACCGATTGTTGAAGGGGAGTGAAGGTATGGGGAAGTGGTACTGGAGCATAATGGACAAACATGATGACAAATAAGGGAAGTACGTCTCTCCAAGAAAGTTGGGGAAAATGGGGAACCATAGTAGCCCGCGGATGTCAATTGTAAAAAGGCGAAAAAACATTTTCGATAAATAAAAGCCTACCTTTACAGGTAACGTGTGGTCCAGAAGACGTTTCCTAACGTAAAAACTGAAAGGGCCTAGGTGTTGTTCTCAGGTAGTGTTCATGACGTAACACGAGAAATACCATCGACACCTTGAAGCGCAAAACAACGCCACGAATCGATATCTCAAAATAATTAACCTTACATCTTCCCTATCTTTGGCGGTGATGCAGATAATCGGAGTTTATCCTGGTAAACTGTTCGTTCAAAGCCACTGCCGTTCTTACTCCAAGACTGACGGAAACAAGACGGTGTGCTGTATATGACAAATGCATATATGTTAATTTTAAAGCTGTACAATAAAATTTGGAGGGGGTAAAATTTTAAAATATCATCAGCTTTAATGACTCACAGCAAACTCAAGTACCGTGGAACTGGGGGGGGGATATTAAACGTAAAAGATGGCGAGACTGGGGAAATTATGGCCATAAAGGCCGAACCTCTTAGCCAGGACAAGTACTCGCGTCAGTCGCAGTTTGTTTTTCTTTTCTCCCCGCTTCATTGTTTAAAAAAAAAAGAAAGATGGCAGATAAAAGGATATAATCGGAATTAACCCCTACCCCTTCCAAGCCATACCAGTTTTCTTTTATCGACCTGTAGATTATGCTTACATTCGAACCTTATTGCTGACGAGGCATTGCGAGCTAGACGCGGACCTCTGCTCTCGTTTTAAAGGGCTCAGCGAGAAAACGGAGTAAACTCGGATACCTTTAGTGCCATATTTACCAGTGCAAAAAAACAACAAAAAAACACGTAGTCAAAGTGCTTGCTTTATTTTAAGCGAATAATGGTAATTTCCTTAAATATCAGCAAATATCACGCGAACTCAAACTTTGTTGGTGCCAGAAAATGGTTTTTAAAGTTAGTCTTTATCACACGAAGTCCATCTTTATTAAGAGAGCATCATAGAGTATCACTTAATCACCTTTGTCCGTATAAATCAGCATGGATCATCTCCTTCTCTTTAGTAGATATCGGTGAAAAATCAGGTTTAAATGTCACTGTTTCTCTTTATGAGTAAATGCAAGTAAATAAAAAGTAATGTTCATCTCTACTATAAGACGCCAGTCAAACTTAAATCTACAACTGTTATTAAATTCCACGTAGATGAGGAATTTACTTGCCTTTAATGAGTCATCAACGTTTATTTTTTTGAGTTTAGATTGGTATTTTTCAAAACCAGAAAACATTGCTGAACCATATAGAGTTTTCCTTGGATCCAGATCATTTTGATTTAAAACATAAACTTTTGGATTTTAAGTCCATCAAAAACCAGAATATTCTTTAGTTGGGAAAATGGGAAAAATAGCTATACGTCACCATCTTGCTGTTATATGCAAGCAGATACTGTCACTAACGATGTTATCCGGTAGAGAGTTTATTACTAAGTATTTTGTATATTATAACAACAAGTTAACCCTGATGTTTACCGGATGTTAGCGGTGGTATTAGTGGTTGTTAGATATTTTAGGTTACTAATAAGGTGTTGGGACAGTCTTTATCTCAATTAATCTCAAGATCTGAAAGTCCTCTAAACCCTCCTGAAGATGGCAACAGGGAAGATTCCCCGAAACGTCAATAATAATTTTAAGCGGTGATAGATACCCAGCATTAGTCATTTATTTTTTAGTTCTCACGTGCGCTGTAATAGCTTGATAACCCTTTTACAGTGAACGGTATTTAAAGTTATTTACTAACTATTGCTGAAAAACTACGGTAAGACATTCGTCAGCTATATCCATTTAAATTATTTTAAAATCGCCATTACAATTATTTAAAATCGATGTGCATATCATTAAGGGAAATTCTAAAGGTCAGTGCTGGACACTGCGATTTTACATAATTTATGTTATCAAGTAAATGTCAAGTCAGTGCTGGACACTGCGATTTTACATAATTTATGTTATCAAGTAAATGTCAAGTCAGTGCTGGACACTGCGATTTTACATAATTTATGTTATCAAGTAAATGTCAAGTCTTCCGAGAGAAAAAATATTCCCCATGTGTGGTAATTTCCATCGATTACCTCGATAATTGACAGTGTGGAGTAATTATTTGACGGTCAATTCCAACAGTCCATGACGTGAAGTGATTTCTTTCTGAGAACTACGTGGTGACAAGACAGAACTAATTCAACTATAGACTTGTTATCTTTGATCACAGACGTATTTTACACAAGGGAGATTAAAATATATAAATACATGGCATCAATGAAAACAAATTGGAACAAAAACTTGCCTAGAAGCATCTAAAAATTAATTATCTTTCTTTTTCGTCAAAAAAAATTTCGTTTTGTATGTATTTTTTAAAGTGATCTTTGTGTTTCTATGTTAGGGCAAGAATTTACCACGGTAGATTTCAAATTAGCTGGTATTTTCAATTATTGTCTATGCATTGACATAATATACACCATTTAGCAAAACCTACCGTTACTAACGATCGCTATGCTGTCTTGTGCTATTGTTTAGGAGGCCAGACTTCAGCAGATCAGATTAATATTTTTCTTTACTTTAAAAATGAAAACTGTAAGTTAATTTTCACGTGGGTTCGTGCAGTCACGCGGGTGTCTTCGTTTGGAAAGTCGTGACAACGGAGGCTTTAGAACACAACCGTTCGGGCAAGCCATATTTCTTCGTCCACCCGCCAGGGGGACACCGCGAGAAGACGGGTCCGTGCCAAGCCGAAGGATGATTCAGTAGCGGGCTGACACCTGGTGAAGGCCGTGTTCTTTGTCCCTTTAAAGGGATGTTGCTGAAAATATGCAAGCAACTGCCACACTTACGTGTGTTTATAGAGCATATGACTCAAAGGTTGTTTTAGGTAGAACTGTGTGCACGGCGCTTCCCCGTCGCTTGGATAAACAGTCTAACAATGTAGGTATTGTGTTTATGTCAAGAATAAACCATTCCATAAATAAGGATTTTTGAAACAGACCGACAGTATTGCTAAATTACCGTCAGCCCAATCAGTTTAAAATCTCATTTGAAGAAACTAACGCAAAAAAAAAAACAATATCCCCACAGCAGCAATTAAAGCTGATTTAATGTTCTGAGTGCACATTGGGATTAGGATTCTGGCGGTGTTGCTGAAGCATGCTGGAAGTCTTTAATAGGTGTGGCGTAATGAAGAAATTAAGTTAATGGTGATGAATGAAACGATGAACGAGCGACTAGCTAGGGTTCCCTCCCACGCGTTAACCTGAAAGTTGCCCTTACTTTCTCAGCTGCTGTCCTTCGAGTTTAATATCAAGTAAACGACACCTTTAATCCGGTGTTTATTTGTTGTTGTTTTTTTTTTTTTCCTACTCGGTTCTCTATGTCAGCCGTTAGCTAATTAATTTTGCGTGTTCGACCGCTTTGCCGACTCCTGCCCCGATCTCGCGGTGAGACAGACCTCCAAGAATGAACTGGAAGGGAAGGGTTGGTTGTGTGTGGTGTGTGTGTGTGTGTGTGTGTGTGTTGTGTGTGGTGTGTGTGTGTGTGGGAAATCATATCTCTTTGGTGGCAAAGCTCTTTCAATTAGTGGATTGGACACCAGGCTCTTATTTGTCCATGAGCGAAGCTATTCGTAAATTTAATTTCACAGCCATCATTTCTCTCCTGGTTTTGTGTGGGCGTCGTCACGCGATATCGGGTCGAAAATACCCCGGATGTGCGGGGATAACGTGGGCGGAATAAGTAGGGACAGCTTCCGATAACTGACTCGTTTTCTTTACTCTTTGAACCAGGTTCTTTTTCGTTTATCTTTAAAATAGGAGGCGGGTGACGCCATATACGAAGGTAGCTTCCGATGATATTCCCAGGCGCAGTCCCAGTGGGCCCCGTTTGATGTATTTCGAGTACGACTTTTCTCATTTCCTCCACAGCTGTGCCTGCAACGGCTCCCTTCGCTGAGGGGCAGTTACCGTCTATCCAATTTAGGCGTCTGCGTTTGCTCCCCAGTGTTTATCGGGACGTCAGGGCGAAGCCTTTCAGACAGCAACTTACCTTTCCTCCCAGAATCTGGGGAATCTCAATGGCTCCTCCACACGCCTCGAACCTGGCACTTGTGCAGACTCCACGATCTGGTGAAGTGGTCTTCAGAGATCGTGGCGACTCTCTCGATTTCCACTTCGCCTATTGATCCGACCTTCTTGATGCTGTGGCTTCTTGCGGGTTTTTGGGCTTCCTCGGATTTCTGTCCTTCCACAAATGGATCGTCCTTGGCCTTGTTCTCCCTCCCTGGAAATCCCTTTCCTCTTCGGTCCCGAACTAGCCACTTCTCTCGCCTGTTGTTCTCCCAGCGCTGCATGTAGATCGCAAGTAAGCAACAACATCATGGCTTTTTATGACTTGCATATTTCCTAATAATCCAGGAATAAAAGCGACGACCGGATTTTATCTAATTCCAATTTTGAGATAATCAAAGATTTTTTTTTTTCGTCCAATCTGACGGTTTTCAACTCCAGAGCTGTTCACGTGTCCTGTCAGTTTATCACGTGGCGGCATTAAAGTACCCTTACGCTGGACACCAGGTAAACTTCGTCGGGTCCTCAGACGATTTGTTTGCGGTCTCTTTGATTTATAACAAGCTCATCGTACGCCGCTTTCGTCTCCTTAACGTTAATTCCGGGTTTCCATATTAAATATCACCGTTTTGATGCAGCACCCGTCAGGATACGTAGACGAGGCGAGTCGGAATATCTTTAAATCCAAATTGCGCAGCTATAAGTTTGTAGCCCGAACCGATGGATCTGTGCGGGAACGTCCGCGTGACGTGTGAGCGGTCAGGGGTTAGAGGTGAGGGAGCGACCATTATACGTTCGTGACTCTCGCTGATGAAGATGGAATTTACGGGATATTCACTGAAAGTTACTGATGGCGAAATTTTACGCGGTGTCCATTCACAAATGGAGATGGGTTTCGGATTAATTTGTGCACAGGGCCGCACTATCCCGGGAAAATACTACCTTTCGAGACAGTGTCAGCTTCTCGGTTATCGGGGAGCTAAGTGGCCCCATCCTTTGCCGGCACCGTTGAGAGGGATAAACATTTCTAGAGGTCTGCGTGTGCGAGCTGAAATCGATGGTGTGCAGACTGGAAAACGTTCCCTTTAGCGAACCCCTCACCGGGGTAAATAGAATGTGGAAACTGAAACGTTTCTGTGGAGGTTTTCATTGATTTTTTCCCTGAAAACTGCTATAATTCTACTTTCTAAATACAAGCTTGAGAGCGGAGGGGTTTTCTCTTGTTGTTTATCCAGGATAATAGGGCCAATTACGGCACAGAATCCCTAACAGCGGAATGAATACAATTTAAAGATGAGTTATCTATGGTTTAAATGTACATATTCCTATAAGAACACTTCTTTTTTCGGAACCGTTCTGGGTTTAAATGCTGAATCATAATAATTTAAGAGAATTTCTATCGGGAGTTGTTGATTCTGAAAAGATACCTCTGTGTGTGTGACTGACTTACTGTTGTTTTAGACTGGATTTGAAGTTGGTGATTGAGCGGGAAAATAGGTATTTTGATAAAAAAAACAAACTTTAAAGTATACTTTGTCTGACATGTATGGCTTATCTGTAATATCTGATGTTTTATCAGCGAATCAATAACCATGGTCGCTGGGGATCGCTCCTACCGCTCTCTCTCTCGTCTTCTCTTCTCTCTCTCTCTCGAATATCTCTCGTTCTCTCTCTCTCCGTCCGCTCACTCTCTCTTCTTCTCTCTTCTCCCCCCCTATCTCTCTCTTGTTCTGACGTCGCAGCTAATCTCTCTCTCTCTCTCTACTGACGTCATCTCTCTATCTCCTCTGCTCTCTCTCCTCTCTCTGTTTACTGCCGTCCTATCTCTCCTCTCCAATCTCTCTCTATTCCTCTCTCCTCATGTTTCTTCTCTTATCTCTCTCCTCTCTCTTCTCTCTCTCTTTCTTCTCGTACTGACCGTCATATCTCTCTCCTCCATCTCTCTCTCTCTCTCATATATGTGTGTGGTAACATAAACATTTATCGGGACATTTACCCATCATCTTGACCAGCAGTACGGTTTAATTCTATAGGTAGAATGTCACCAGTGTCTGTTCTATTATATGACAAAACGACGATTTAAGGGGAACACGTGGCATAAAGATGTGGACAGAACATTACTGGAACGGTACATGGACCATAGAGTGGCTTAAGCCGCAACTAAAGTCGTCAGAAAACCACGAAACACAGTCAGGTATCCATCGCAGTCGGGGAGGATAGACACGAAGCACGGACCAATTGTCAGACCTCTATCATCGTACGTAATAAACACCCAACGGGGTCCTGCTGTCGCTTGGAAAATCCGCTTTAAAAACTGGCTACAGAGAGGTGGCCTCCGGTATTTCGATAAACTGGAAATTAAAGGCCGCTCCCCTTTTTTCGCTAAACTAATAGGGAAACAAATTATCTGGAACCCCTTTTTTTTGGTTAATAGATGCGCTCGGCAGACGAGATTTAAGGCTTTTGTCGTGCGGCTGTTAGTGGCTTCGTTAAGTAATCGGGTTGGGAAGGACCCGCGGGCTCTGGGAGCCTGGTCGAAAGTCATTTCCTTTGCTTCCTCATATATATAAACTTATACGATATTCGCTGTACCGCTAACGATTCCCGCCCTGAGAATGGGAGTCTTTTTCGAGTAATCTGAATTTAAAATGGATTGAGAAATTTTAAGGCCAATCAGGAAAATATGTGGGGGGGAGGAGAAGATAAAGATAAAACGCTGTCCTTCAGAAAGTCAAAACTGATTATAAAGTTTTCTAAACAGGCAAGAATGAAAGGGTTAATTACATCAGAAGGCGTTCCCACTGATGTTGCATCTTTAAGTTCTTTGTTCGTTCCAAGCAAATAATCGTGTGAATATTTTGAGAAAGAAGGCAAAAGTAACGAGATGGAGGAAAAGGATAGAAGAGAGTTATATATTATATTTCTGAATGCCATTTTATCTTGCATATCTTTTTAAAATGATCTTTTATATATAAAAAAAAACAAACACAATTATTTGGAACACATTTTCTGTCCCTGTTTTGTTCTCTGTGAGTTGGTTTCTCGACGCCATGAAATACACTTTTGGCGCTGTTCGGTTGTTGTTTTACTCCATATCGGAAATTCCGATGAGTTTCAAGGTTTTTCGTGGAAGAAGAGAGAGAGAGATGGAGAGAGAGAGAGAGAGATGAGAGAGAGAGATGATGGAGATGATGGAGAGAGAGAGGGAGAGATGGAGAGACGAGAGAGAGAGAGAGAGAGAGAGAGAGAGATGATGGAGATGATGGAGAGAGGAGAGAGAGAGTGGAGAGATCGAGAGAGGAGAGGAGAGAGCGAGAGAGAGAGAGAGAGGAGAGCGAGAGATGGGGGAGGAGAGAAGGAGAGGAGTAGTAGTTTGTTGGCGGTGAACGTTGTTCAAGTCCTCGCGGACGAGATCCCCTCGGAGGATGGATTTACTGTAAATTTCCGGTGCCGAGTCGGCAGCGCGGCGCGTGGTTGGGGGCCTTCAGATGAACGTATCGCGTGACCACATAAAGTCTCGGGAGAGGCGGCCGGCCGGCCACAAACACAAGCTCCTGTCTCCCGACCGCTCCAGGCCAATTATTTACGGCGCCCGCCCGGCAAATAATCTTCGCCATACGCAGATATCACTCTGAGAAGTTGATAAATTGGACACTTAGAATGTTTTCTTCTTTTTAATCCGAGAAACTGCCTCGAGCCCCCCCCCCGGGGGGGGGGGAGGTTGGATGGGGGTGGTAGCTTCTGTCGGTCGATCGCCGCCGCCTGTGACTTCACAACATCGACGAAGTGCCGTGTAAACACAGAGCAGCAAGTCGGCCATTACCAGTCAGTCCACAACCGGCTGGCGAAGTTTCTGCATCACCAGCATCCGGACTCTTAAGCACGTGACGTCAGCACGTGACAGATTCGCTTTCGTTCATGCGAAAACCAGTTCCCTTTAAAAAAAAAAAAAAAAATTCGAAGAATGGTGGGACGATTTTGGATGTTTGTTTGTGTGTGGATGCAGTTGGTGATGAAGCCGTCGTCGGATTACTGCATACAGCCCAACGGAGAGTGAACTGGTCATGTGACCAGACGGGCAGCTCGGATCGGGCCCACTTGTAACTGTGAAAGTAGTGAACACGTGTAGGTTGGAGATTACGCAGCGCCACCTTGGTGTACATATCATGGATACAGGTGGGATTGGAGCATTTCTCCCTAGAAAGGTATAAATCGTGACCGGGGAGAGGGGGTAGCGGTAAACAGGGTACAGCATACAGGTGATCTCTTTCCAGAAAACTACATCTGTTATATAAAAAAAAAAAAAAACTTAAAACGAAAATATATGCGTATAGTTGTAGAGCGAGTAAAGTCTACTGTAAGGGGGAGGTAACCCCTCACTTTCCATCCTTGCACCTTGATCTTCGGACACAGGTCGCCCCATAAGTCTGTCCAGTCTCTTCCTTTTTCCCCCCCTCTCCCATGACGTTTCCGCGACACCTGTCCGCTATCCGACATCGATAATGACAAAGCCATCACGGTTGGGCTGGTGAAGAAGAAAAGCCCCACTGGTCGTGGAAGCGGACCAAAGATCGTCTAGTCTACCGACGACTATTTCTAATCCCCCCCCAGTTTTGCTTCTCGTGTACAGGCAGCGCAGACATGGCCGGAAAATAGATGGCATCTCGTTTCCAAACAGTATTATCTCATCACCCGTGATGGTATTTCGTTCTCGAAGTCTCGTTACTGTCCATTAATTATTCATTAACTGCCCCCCCCCACCACCAGAAGTCGATTTTTATTAGGACTCGAAGCTCAAAGGCTCCATCACTGATAGATTTACTAGGTTTCTGTTATCTACACCCAGCGATACGACCCTGACGCATACAGAAATATATTTATGAAAGCGAAAACCGCTTTTATTTCGGTTAGTTATGCTTAATAACGGCCTCTGTAATATTGATCTCTTTTATTCCTTTTTCCCGAAAATGTAGTGAGTCGGAAAGGATGATCTGGGTAATGGAAAATCTATAAAGCCCATCGAACATAAAATATTAGCAATTCCAGTTCAACCGAGTCCATAGTTTGTCCACACCCGCCCCATATTTTCCGTGAAGACGTTAATTATACATTAAAAAGATATCAGGCTGTTGCTAAATTATTCGGCGTGCCCTCGCTAGAATGGCTCCTGATCTTAATCCTTTAAGATACCAGAAAGGGCCATTTGGTTTGTCTCCGTTGGATGCTAAACGTTTGCCGGAAGATCTGCTACAGTTTTCCCAAACAGCCGAAGGCTTCAAGTGAGTGGCCGATGACGAACTCTCCTCTTCCCCCCCCCACCGTGTGAGCAGAAGTCTCCCACCTGAGATCGTGGCGTAATTCCGCTCTCTAGTTTTGCGTCTCAAAAGAAACGTAGTGACAAATCGGAACTTTTCCCCGACCGGTTACCCTCTGCAGACCTTACACACACACACACACACATTTTCTCCGCATCCTCTTTCGGCCGATCCCGCCAACTCGTCTCCCCACAATATACAGGTGCGCACAAGACCCATCACGAACGATCGAAGCACACCTTGGTTTAAAACTAACTTGGCGAGGGATGTGGCGGCGGTGGACTGCTGCAACTCCAACAAGTGCTAGTGTTTTTCTTCACCAGACGAACACGCGAATTTCCTCCCACATCTAAAGATGGGAAGTTTTAGTAAAGGTTTCCCCGGTTGACTTACCCAGGTGTCTCGCCGTGGTAGCCGAATTCCTTGACACACATATATATCTTACAATATTTATAGTTATGCTTTGATCTCCAAACTTCCCCTAATACTTCTCAAAGATTATATTAAAGCATTAAAAGTCTGCATAATTTTCGGAACATTTAGAGAAGACGAGCAGTTTATCCACTGGCCCGTTACCATGGTAACTGGAGGAGGCCAGAATTACCAGCTGCTAGAATAACATTTTATTTCCATCTGGAGGGTGTGTTGTTGTCTTCACCCAACACAAACCTAAACACGAGCTAATTTCCATATTTCCCTGCATGGAAACAAATATTTACCAGTCAAACATCGATTAACAGTTGTTTTCTTTTTTAAAAAGTCGCCGCCATCTGCTGTTGTTTGATGAATTTTCTCAAATTCTATCGGGCTGAAAAACTAAATATGCTCACGGGCGCTTTCGCCTTTTTTCTTAGAAACAAATAATATATTCTTTTCTTTAAATTCTAGAAAAATTAAAATGAAAATGAAAGTCGAAAATATATATATATTTATTTTTATACTATTTAAACTTCGTGGTTTCACGTGCTTTGTTAAAACTGGGAATTGGCGCGACCGGTCTGCGAAGAATCCGGCATGTCGACGAAGGAGACAGAATCTGCTTTAGACAAGAGATTTGCCGATAGGTTGTCAAGTTTACCAGGATTTAAACTTTTTAAAAAAAAGGAAAGGAAAAATTTTCTTCAGAATCGGCCGTTAGGAGAGCGCTAGCCGTGACAAGATTTTCATCCGGCAACTTTCGAAAATTTATTGGTCTGTCGAGGCCGTCATCCATCTACCTAAATTCCTCCCCCTTGTCGTCGTCACCGGGAATTTGCTCCCAAGAAACTCACCCGGGTAGATTTTCCAGTAAACTGTTTCCATCCTATTGCTTTCATCGTGAGAGGGGGGAAAAGACTGTTGATTCTGAACGTATCCCTTAGAGTCACCCCCGACTTTTGGAACTCGCTGGTATTTGAACTTTTCCATTTTTTGTGTGCAAAAGCCCCAAGTTTCCCTTAATACGGTCAATGGTTAGTTTCCGGTGGTGATCTGATCTCATTGGTCGAACACGTACCAACTGTGTCCCGTCGTCGTCCTAACGTATTAATATTATCATTAATGCTGTCGTCCAAGTCACGCGAGCTATCCTCGTTCTTCATTCTAAAATATTTAAGTATTTGACACCGAAAGATGCCAAGAATAAGTAAAAAAAGGGTTTTCCTCTTTGTTGATCCTTCACTTCATGCCGGTTGAAATCGGCCATTGTAGTCGTCGCCGTAAAGTAGTATCGATGTCGCTATGCGACACGATAAGCAAACATTGACTGCTGCCAAAGGATAAGAGGAAAAGGTATGGCTTATTTTTCTGCTCGTTGTATTGGCCCCACCGATTCATTTCTACGGTAAAGTAGTATTGACCTGGCTATGTCGCACCATAAACAGGTATTGTTGCCGCTAAAGAAATGGGGAATACAGAATCTTACCTATTGTACGGATGTAAACCTAAACCCTTTCAGAAATCCCGTGGAGTGGGTTTTTCGTCCATCTGATCGTTAATCCTTGAGTGAGGATGAGGCGAATAATTAAAAAAAAAACACGTTGTGGTGCGGCTCGTTCGCCGGTTGTGAAGTGAGGCCAGATTAAACAATCCACCGGGGGGGGGGTCCCATTGTTTTCCGTCCCTGGAAGAAAGTTTTGTCTTCCCACAGGACAATCGCCCGAAATGTATTTCTTTTGACTGAGAATAAAGACGCGGAGATTACTACCGTTTGCTTAGCAAGATTAGACTTTGCGCGGCATCTACAAACAAACCCGAGTTCTTCAAGATATTCACTGATGAAGATGGACTTTTATCAAACAAGAGAAGTAAGTTTTTCGACCTTTTTCTTCCTATGCAAGAGAAAACAACAAACAAATAGAGTGCGAACACAAGGCGAAACTTTCGTCCACAACTGGCGACGGAGTTAATCGGGATTTAACTCTGTAACTGTATCAGAGCAGCTTGTTTTAAAGCCTACTTTCAGATTCCCATTAGCGACGCTTCCCCTTTCAGAGAACGGTGTTTAAAACCATGTAAAATCATCTTTAGATGACTGAAACACCGTATTGTAAAATAAGCATTTGTCAGGTATATTTCTAGTAACGCAATAAAACACCTGCTAAATGAGAATGAATAACCAACAGGTAATTTTATTACCGAAGATATGAATCCTTAGATCTACATAAATATGCTTATGTAAACTGAATAGCGTGCAGAGTATTCATAAATTCCCATCATCACAAGGTAATGATTCAAAACACTACACTTGTAAATAATAACAGTTCATTTACACTTAAGATTCCGTTATTAAAAAATTCTAATACAAGAAGGCTTAAAGTGTACTTTATCATAGTTAAATTGCTTCAAGCCATGTTATAATCTGTTTCTTTTGTTAGCTGATACAATTGCGAATAAGCTGCGAGTCATAATTAAGTTTACTTTAGCTTGTACCAGAAAGGCGGAAGCGATACACTTCGTTCATTTAGTTGGAAAATGCTGAAAGCCGTGTTTTAGCTTATTTTATTTAAGAAAAAAATAACTGAAAGTCGCATTTTAACTTAGTTCATTTAAGAAAATAGCTGAAAGTCGTATTTTAATTCAGTCCATTTAAGAAAATAGCTGAAAGTCGCATTTTAATTCAGTCCATTTAAGAAAAATAGCTGAAAGTCGCATTTTAATTCAGTTCATTTAAGAAAATAGCTGAAAGTCGCATTTTAATTCAGTCCATTTAAGAAAAATAGCTGAAAGTCGCATTTTAATTCAGTTCATTTAAGAAAAATAGCTGAAAGTCACAGTTTAAATGGGCTATTTGAATAATACAACAAAAAAAATATGTAAGCTTTAAGCTTAGTTTAGCTAATGACAGGAAGCTGAAAGCCGTATTTAAGCTTAGTTAATAAAAGCTGATAATAGCATTAACTAGAAATACAAAATGGCTGGAGTGAACACAGAAGTATAACTTGTAGATATAAAGTATTCTACTCAGTTTCGCTACAAAACAAACATATTCTAATATCTAAACATAAATATGGCTTCTAGGTGATTTATTTCATCTATATTTCATTAATCGTTAAGAATCTAACGGTTTTTTAAATATTTTTCTGTTAAAAACTAATGGTAATATTTTACTAATTTATCAGTTTTTAGTATCTATTATTTCTTTTTTTCTGAATAATTAATATATTTATACCGCTGTTCAGCTTAGAGTTTTATGATTTGTCTAAGATGGCCAGGGGATTTGACACAGAACGTGCACCGAACATGTTACATTCACACTGAAATCAAATCCCTTTTCTTTAGGTGTTGGTGGTTTTCTGCAGAACAGGATGAGGTGGGGGGGGCGAGATAGCCGAGCTGAATATTTACAAAAATAACTGTGACAGGCTGAGCTTGACGTTCTCTGCATATCTAATTCGTCCACGTTTTCTCTAAGATTGTCTGAAAAAAACAAATTAAAAGGACTGAGATCCCGGAGTAGAAGGAAGATGTAATAAACACTTTAAAACTGACAGCTGGCTTCACGCCGAGATTGCGGAGCTTTGGACTTTTGTATGTGCATTACGGTTTGTCCAACCTAAATAACGAACCAGTGTTCTTTTAAGTAATTTCAGATATGTGTTTGTCGGAGGGAGAACTGAGAGAGTTCTGTTTTGTTCTCGGGCCTGGATTTAAAGGTAAGTTGTCTGTTTTGTTTCTTTAATCAGTTTGACATCGAACATTGGCGTTGTTGTTTTCCTCCATCTTTTGAGTAATAGGAGACACGGCGGAGGGCGCTCGGGTCTTGGTAGTGACGGATGCGGTGTATGCGGGCGTGACGTCACGCGAGAGCGGCCCGATCAGCCGAGTCCGGACCCATCTAATGCATCACCTCTCGAACAATGGGGATTCACATCGGAGCCCCGAGGTTCGTGCCAGGATAGAAGTTTAGGTAACTCGATTCCGCCTCCAAGCCATGGTTGCGCCAGACGCGATGTATCTCACAGAATTGAGATGTCTTTCGACAAGCACCAATTTATCTTTCCAGCTTGCGGCATTGCAGCCCATCCCATGATTCTCTCGCCTCCATACTTCATCGTGAGATGAAGATACTGCGGTTAAAGCTGCTCCTCGGGCCAAACCCAGGTGCGACCTCCACCGGTGTATTACTGAAGCTCCAGTTAATATGGCAAGAGTATGCGCCACCGATGCTTGAGTGTTGTCTTCTGGCCGAAGACTTCGAATCCCTTTGTTCCCTTTGGACGGAAAAGGTTTCTTACGTCTTCTGTAGCTTAGTGGGGAAGTCGACGTTGGACCGTTCTTTGGTTAATTCTTGTATGAGCGATGTCAGCGAGAGACGGTGAGCGTGGATGATGCTGGTAATGGCCGCATCTTCCTGCTGTGGTGTCGCTGTGGAAGATGTCCACACCCCTGGGTCGCTTTCCAACCGCAGTAACATTCGCCTAAATGCCCAGGTCTTTGGAAATCTGTCGTAGATTCTGAATGGCTTATGACACGAACTTCCCCTCCTTTTATTGGCCTGTTTTTGTGATGGTGATAGTACTAGCACGCTGGTTGTCTGGCTACCTGTCTTTTCGAAAGTTGATTGACTAACCACTTATATATGTGGTGAATGAGCTTCTGCTTCTTTCTGTATTTGTTTGATTGCCTCGTTGTTTGTTTCGCTTGTCTCCGTTTGTTTTGCAGATTCATATGCTGATGTTTACCCTGGTTTGTGTCCCTTAAATCGTGCTATCGGCCGATTTATTGGATTTTTACTGATAGAACCACCAACCGTACACATTGGAAAATGATAGAAATCGACCTAGTGTCCCCAAATAAACTTCTGTCCTCATCTCCCCCTCCTGGCTCCCAGACAGACCAATTCTGCGGAACTCTATGTAGAAACTCCCTGTTTTAGCTATTTCTCCTTTAATCTCTATACTGATTAAACTGAACTGTAGCCATTTAGAGCCTGTGATTTTACACAGGATATTGTTCACTCACGCAGTAGTTCGACAAAGAATTTCCTTAACCCTCCACATACCACATCAGTTTTTACCCTATTTATACTAGAAGTTCATACAGCATTAATGCTTAGCTGGCCGAATCTTTAGTCCATACTATGTAAAACACGCGAGATTGGCTGGAATGGCATAGAATTTGTCAATACAAACGGTTATAATAATGAGGAAGATACCACGTGTCTTGCCCACATATGGCCCAACCCCTACCGAGTAATACAAATTTGAAAGGTGGTAGTACAGACCAGGTGGTATTCAAATGGTTAAATTACTGCTTATCACTATTTATACGCTCGATAACAAACGGCATCTTCAAATATGACTTCAAGCTGATCATTACCTCGGAAATAATGGACACAGTGTCTTCTGATACATTCTTACGGAACTATAAATAATATTCTAAGATGATCGAACATGATTTTACCTCTAACCTTTTGAGGAAAATCAATCACGCTTTCCGCAGTAAATGTTGAACACGTATTTCCAATCAAGGAAAGATTTTCCAGATTTGCCATTATCTTTTTTTTCTGTTCTGTTGGACACGAGTTTGCGAAAATGCCAAACAGTAAGGACTTCCGGGGTTATTTTTCGGGTGAGTTATTGTATTTGAGGTCGTTGTTCATAACATTCAGCTTTTGCTGGTAGACGAAGATGTTTTCCGGTTCTAGGATTCTACATTCTTAGAAAGTTTGTACAAACACCGAAGCTCCAGTTATTCATTTCTCACTCATTCTGATATCATCTATATTTTTCTTATAGTAATGATCGAATAATTAGCTCAATATTTTGTACATACAAAGTTTTTTTTTTATTTTGTAAGTAATTGTATGAATTTTTTTAGCTGATTATCCAAATTAACATTCTACTAATACTGCACTAATTGATGTTGCTTTTCTTGATCTCTTTAAGGCGGTTATCCCTTTTCTTATTGCTGTTGTTCTTCTTTATTGTACAGCTTCCTTTTGTTGTCGTTATTGCTGAGTTGGCTGATTGCAGAGTCCGGCCGATGATACATAATTTCTGAAAAAAATCCGTTAGCGACACCGCAAAGAGGAACTCTGGCAATTTTAGGAATATCTAAGTTCCTTTTCTCGATCTTAGACTCCGCTTTCAGGTGAGCGTCACTTGTTGTCATGGTAATCTCGTCATCGTTCGAGAGATTCAGTTAGCGGAAATATGTCGTCTACAGTCTTTACGGCGGTGTCATGAAGCAGACATATTTATTCGCTAATCGATAGCGAACAGTGCGGGTAACACATTCATCTTGACCGCTTTGGTCAATTATCGAGACGTAAGTAACTAAAGAGATCTCTCTCTCTCGTCCTCATCTCTACTCTCGCGATTCTATCGTCTCTCTCTCGACGTCTCTCTTAGCTAGGTAGGCGGATAGCATCAAGGAGTAGCGTACTAGCTAGGACACGATATCATCAGTCGATAGAGCTAGCTAGCGAGAGATAGATATCGAGGATATCTCTATCTCAGTCGATTAGCTCGAGAGCGGCTCGCGTCTGAGAGTGAGAGTAAGAGATATTCGAGAGCTAAGCAGATCTAGAGCGAGTGAGTATAGATAGCGCCTGTGAGCCTGAGCTGAGCGCTAGCGCAGAGCTATGCGAGACGAGAGAGACAATCTTCTCTCCTCTCTCTCTCGCTCTATCTCTCTCGCTTATCATATCTCTCTCATCTCATCTCTCTCTATCTCTCTCTCTCCTATACTCTCTCTCTCTAATCTCTCTCTCTCTCTCTCTCTATAATCTTCGTATCTCTCTCTCTTCTTCATATCATCTGTCTCTCTATCTATCCCTATCTCTCATACTCTCTCTCTCTCTCTCTATCTCTCTCATCTCTCTCTCTTCTCTCTCTCTCTCTCTCTCTCTCTATCTCTCTCTCTCTTCTCTCTCATCTCTCTTTCATCTCATCTGTCTCTCTCTCATCTCATCTGTGTCTCTCTCTCTCTATCTCTCTCATCTCATCTGTGTCTCTCTATCTATCTCTCTCTTCATCTCATCTGTCTCTCTCTCTCTCCTCTCCATCTCTCTCTCTCCCTCTCTCATCGCTCTCTCTCTCTCTCTCTCTCCTCTCTCTCTCTCATCTCTCTCTCTCTCTCTCTCTCTCTCTCATCTCTCTCTCTCTCTCTCTCTCTCTCTCTCTCTCTCTCTCTCTCTCTCTCTCTCTCTCTCTCTCTCTCTCTCTCTCTCTCTCTCTCTCTCTCTCTCTCTCGACAATACTTCGCAGAATTCAATCACTGCTACTATACACCTCGATTTCTTTATTTCCGCATTTCTCCGTGATACAGAGATCAAGGATACGCGCAGAAATCAATATAGAAGCCCCCTTTTTGGTGAGTAGCCACGTTATTATGCGCCCCGGAACAGGTATATAAGCAAATGGTTTACGACAACACGGAAAATCTGCTCTCTTCGAAGATGCTGTACAATTTTTTTTTGGTATCTGACCCACGATACATTAGACTTTATTGAAAACAGTCAATTTTACCGAAGACGGCTTCTGGAGAAGTTCGTGTTTGAGAAAAAGACCTTGTTCCTCGTTGGCGCACAAAATCCAATCAGTGAAAAGGTTGTAGCAAAAAGGTCTCGAAATGAGGCAGGTTAACTGCTCTTTTCCGACGTAAATAAATACATATTGTTAATTAAATATTTTTTTGTTGCCTGTTTTCACATTGTAAGGTATTTTTTAAACTGATGCTCCTTCTGGTGTATCAGCGCAGCATCAAGCGGATAAGGCAGAAGACTGCGTATTGCCGGTTCCACACCAGCTGGCCTGAGCGTTTATTGAAGACATCCGTGGAGAAGGTAGAGTCCGGCATTAATGCATCAATGCTAAGCAACCTATCAACTACAGAAACAAGGCCATCCCAGGCTCCGTCCTGCTCATCCGAGCGAAACTGATCCCAGGATGGAAACAGGTCGATCTGTAACCACCAACGTAGCAGAGAGTCTGCCGGTACAAGAGCCACCAATTTCCGACAGCCGAACTTCGCATTATGCCCAAAGTGAGGGAAAAAAAACCAAGGAGATGGTGAACTTATCCGCCCGTCCGGCGAACCGAAGCCGCACCAGTCTTCTAGTGCGGTCGGCTTGTCTCGCGCGTCAACGACTTCCTCGCCGAGCGTCTCGAGCGCCATGGACCAGTCCAACTAGGCGCCGCGTTTAAAACCCGCCAAGTTACCCGGCTGGCTGAATCTGCTGCCCACAGAAAAACCAAGTAACAACAACTTATCTCAGGAATGCCAATCTAGAACGACGCCAAAGATATTGCTAGAGCAGGGGCTTCAGAGAAGCCCGGAACCAACGGGAGACGGACAGCGAGCAGATTTGGAAGGCTTCCGTCAGTGAGCTAATCGGTTATTTCTATGGTCTAAAACAGAAAACCTAGTTGCGTGTCCCCCCTGCCGCCCCTATAAGGGCCCCTAGCTAAGACGGGGAACTGTACAGGACGGAAAGCGCCGTTGGGGGACTCGGTTACGACACCCAGAACAAACTCTAGCGAAGAACCTACTCGGAGACCTCGTAATTACAAATGAAATGGTAGCGGGAATCCCTGGAGAAATCCCCACGGAGGCCAGGCGAGACCGGGTATACAGCAGGAAGAGGCAGCAGCCTCCATGAGCAGCGAGCGTACAACTATTACTGTTTATTATTTAGCATATAACAAATTCTATCAGTGTTTTCCTGAGTCTGTATCATTTATCCTCACCGGGAAAACGTATAAAACCGTGTCGACGAAAGATTACTGGATGCTATAGTATCTCTCTCTACAGGAGCCGGGCTAGAGCGCCAATCAAACAAACAAAGGCACTAATCTGCTGTTGTTCTACTTCTTTAATGAAACTGTTGTTTTCTTTAATGGCAAGACAACGCGGCTCAGAGACACCGAAATTATTACGATTATCACTCCTTTGACTTATAATAAATTCCAAGACCGGTAGCAGCAATAAACGTGAGAAGCATCTGTAAACAATTGTCTTCAAGTTTGTGTGTTGTTGTTTTTTAATCAACAGACTCCTGAATATTCATAACATTTTTCTTTTCTTTTATATGAAACCTGTCCCTACCGGTGTGCATTTGTCGCTATCGATTTGCGTTTATCCGCCAATTTTCTTTTTAAATAAATAATTATGAGTCCCTTTTACTGTCTGAACTGGCAATTAATAGTATCTGCAGTCGATTGGTTTATCTGAAAAAAAGTTGTATCGCTGTTTCACTTTCACTTTCCAGTACTTATTTTATTGTACTGTTCTGGCTTCAGCGATTGGATAATCCAATTTAAGTATTTTCTCCGTCTCTTGCGATCATCCGTATGACTGCAGCGACACGCCAGCTGTCTGCGGGAATGGTAAGAGAAGATTAACGATATGCGCGTTAGTCATGCGCATAGGCTAACGAAGAACCGTAGACAGCTATCAAGGAAAAATTCTACTACAGTACTTATCCCATTGAACTTGGAAGGGAAGCGCAGTATCTGAAGAAAACTCACGTAATGCAAGCCGGCACAGAAAAATGAGGGGAACTGTATCCACTAGGTAAACACCATACCGAACATGTCTCCGGCGTGCCAAACTTTAACCACAGGTTAAAAATTCTTATTTTTTTTTTTTAAAAAATGGTATCAACCACCCGTATATCAGGTCAGTGTTTAGTTTATTTATACCACCAAGTTGGGCTGGAGCGACACGGAGAGTTATATTCATGAGCAATCTACTATAGGTCACAGATTTAAGGGGTGATGGGATTCAAATACCCCTCCAGGAGATATACAAGAGTTAAATTTAAAAAAATACTTTATTTGATTTTAGGACAATCCTACAAATCAAAATGAACCTTCTGTCCAGACTGAGCAAAACAAACAAAAAACGAAACATGTACAATGAGATTTTTTTCTTCTTCATATTTGTCAAGCCCCTAATAATTAATTGGGGGGGTAGTGAAAACCACGTGACGTAAAAT
>JACATO010001385.1:0-96710 GCA_018389105.1 Nautilus pompilius | reverse complement strand
GAGGTGCCTTTTGATCCATCTCTATTTACTTTGGGGAGATTGTTGGAAGAATGCGGAGGAAGTGGTATACAAAAAAAAGCACAGAATGTCAGATATCGCTTCCAGGGAGGTAGGATCACGTTGTACGTAATAGAGTTCTCCTGTTGATACAACATTAGCACATATAGAGAATTTCGATAATTTTTACTTTATAAAGAAGAGTTATGACTGGAAAGATTGAAAGATAAAAGATTAGTTTACTTTAAATATGAGAGGAAAACACAGAGAGGGAGAAGTTATAATTTTTTAAGGATTTTTCAACTAACTGATGAAAAAACTATTGTAGTTTAATTTAGGATTTTACTTCAGTTCTTCCCACATCATATTTACAAAATCTTTGGTTAATTAAGATGCGATACTTTCACACTATGAGAAATAAGTGTACAATTGTGAAGTCTCCTCCTGCACTGAAGGAGAACAGGTGAGTATCCGACTACCTGCCGAATGTTTACCTCATCGCCATCGCTGTCCACAGAAAGAGAAGTCTGCGATTTAACGGTTTTCCTATTTGCAGCTTAACATGACCCTTTTTCATACCCCGACCGTTGTGTTCAACATTACGACCAGGTCTGTGGTTAGGGAAGACTGCCCCCTACTACACTAAGGGTTAATATCTTCCTAAAATCCCTCAAGATTTAAGATAATTTGTCCTCATCGAAGCAAGACGTGGGATGAAAATCAAGGTCGCTTAAGAACTTTACTCCAGACAGAAGTGTCCAGCTGTCAGGCGATCATCATACAGAAGAATGGCGATTGTATACTAAAGTCTATTCGTTACACTAACTCAATTTACTGGCTGTTTTCCAACAAGAGGATCGCATGTCAATAATGGCGGACTGTTCACTCTATAATATCGCATCGGTTACACGAAAACCTTCGTTTGTCAGACAACCAGCTCAGTTCGACGTCCGTTTAGTGTGGGGAATGTAAATCTGAATGTTCTGTGCCGTTGGTGGAATATGAATCAGCTGTTGTGGTCAGATCGGCTACAGGTGCAGCACGAGCTTGAGATCATGTCGATCATCGCCAATGTAGACGAGAGGTCTTTGCCCATTAGTGCGCTGACAGGAACAGATAGGGTGCCACCAACTATTAACTGTACACGAAAGAGTTAAATTAACGACTGTCAAATCTCTTGTATATACGATACTTTGCTCGTTAGCAGAAGAGATAGAAAGAGACCGATAGAGATTTCGCAGAATGCGAATACAATTTTTATTTCCTATATCCGCCAAAAATCCTCTCTCCTGTCCACGGAAGTTCGGTTGTTGATGCGGGGACCGACTTGGTGAACAGGAACTGCAGCATCAGAAGAGCGGAAAGTGGCCGCTGATGATATTTATTAGCATTTGATCTCTATGTGACATCGCAAACACAGGTTTATCGTTAATCTGAGTGTATAAATTGTCTTTTATTGTACTTCCGTCCAGTAATCGCCCAGCCATTGCTGAGCAGAGTTACGGTGGGAGGAAGGTTCTGGGCTTCATCGGAACTCACACGAGAGTTTGTGAGAAGCCTGAGCACATTATTAATTATTATTATTATTATTATTATTATTATTATTATTATTATTATTATTATTATTATTTTATATTATTATTTCTAGTGCCAGCGCCGCCTGTCGTTAACTGACGTCATTCTGTTAATGAGCAGCGGAATCTAATCAATGAAATCTGTCTGATCACCGCCGTGAGAGATTCCAGTCCTGTCTAGAAAACATCTCAGGTGCATTTCTAAAGAGATCAACGACAGTGGAAGACCATCAATTGGATGTCGGTTTCTATCTCTGGAGATGAAGAAACATATTGTTTACTGCAGCTTTTCTCCTTTCTCTTTATAGTGCGCACAGTAAGATGTTTTATGTTAATACGCAATTAATTTACATATGAATTATTTGAAATAAAGCTTTTGTACGTAGGATAATCGGATTAAGTAGATTTCGAAATTATATTCTTGTATCTGCTAATTATGCCTGAAACACATTGTCTGAATACACAACTACAAGAGGACATCAGTTAAAATATTATATACAGTATATTTTCACCAGTAACTGTTATGTGAACTTGTTTCACTTTTGCATATAATTAGACCCTCATTCCAGAGATGGTACACTGTCTATTCCTGCATCATCAAAATTAAATCATATAATTGATTGGTAACTTTGTTGTTTACCCAAAACTCATTCTATTCTTTGTGGAGACCTGCACAGACGATAGTCTGGTGACGGTTCAAAAATATATGCACTCGGCTCGTGTTAACCACCACATCTTTCTACCTTTAAAGGGTATATACCAATAGAGGATTTTCACAGGTGAGTGGAAGCATACCTGTTTCGACTTTTGCGTAATTTCACACGTGCCATTCTCGCCTGTGTGGATCGTGTTGAGTGCGGATGCTGCGAAGGATGGGACTTTGATTAATAAAGATATGATATGGTGAACACACCTGCGATAAAAGGTAATTAATTATACGAGTTGAGAGTTTAAACGGTCAGTCTGAGATAGTATGGGCAGGGTGAACTATAGCGACAGCACAAAGATGGCAGATAATTGGGATAAAATCTATTGGCTCACCTGTAGAAATAAAGAAATGCTACTCGGCAGGTCAACCATGACGGGATCATCAGTCGTCGGGAATAACGATGAGAGGAATCTCATGTATAGAAAGAATACCGCTGAAGTTCGGCGGCCTTATGAAATGGGTGGTCCGGATTTTCACACGTGGCGTGCGATGTTTCATGAGCAGCTAGTAGGTGTGTGAGCAGATTATTCTATAATGGGAGCAGGATGTACCCGACATTGACATTATAGACTCTCATCGAACTTGCAGGAAATTATGTGACATTTTTTTGGATCCAGACTCAAGATGCTTTGACCATCTCGCTCCACTACAATACTTTTCCGGACAGAGCCTCTTTTCTGTTGGTCTAACGTTTATACAGAGTTCTGAATTATACATACATCTAGCATATAGGTCTCCTTTAATTCCTATTTGCTTTATTCTATTTTTCAATACATGACACCAGGTTTCCTGTTTCTTCTCAGCAGGGACAAGAAAGGAGTGATGGTGTCAAAGTACGGGAGGCGAGACCTGACGTTGGACGACAAACTCGGAACAACTCCGGCGTTTTCAATACATGACGTACGCAGTCTTCCGATCTGTGCTGCCATCTGTGAGCAGGACGACTCCTGTACGTCCTTCTCTACAACAAAATGTCCAGACAATGTCAGGGCCACGACCGCAGTCTCGACTACACAGAACACTTTGAGAAATGTGAGGGCACCAAATATTACAGAATGTATGAAAGTAAGAACCCTTCATATATTTCTTTCTAGACGCTTTGCTGTTTAGATTGCAAATAATTGTTATTACTCTAATTAATAGACTTTGTCAGATCGTAAAACGTCAAAATAATCCTTCTGCTAATTGCAATCAGTCGGCATGAAAGAGTTAACATTGCTCTTTCTCTCCACAAATAATGTAGTGCTGCAAAGTTGTCAGGAGAGATGAGACATGTATCCGCCTGCTGCCCAGATTTTTTCGTATATGCATATTATAAGAGTGTACATAATTGGAAACTAGTCCTTTTTATTTTAAAAGAAATAGCCTATGATTTTAGCTTAATTAGGTATTCAAAAATGTTTTAAAAGCAGGAAAGTCAAAAAACGAAGATTCTTATCCATTTTACAAACACTTTTAAGAGACAATGTTCAGTCAGTAAAGTTTACTGTGTGAATAATCTACTTCTCCAATCGGGAATATACATTTACTTTAGCCATTGTTCCGAATGTACTGCTATATTTATGTTATATGTACCATTATTTCTTATCGAAACGCCACTATTATTCTTACTAGGAACTCTCAACGTTATCGAGTATATTGCAAGCTGTCAAGCTCCTATCTTCAGCTTCGCTGTATTAGAGCTACGACAGTTTCCACAAGCCTTTCACCTAGTGGTGGCTCTCAAGACAGACCAGATAAGAGCTCTCCGGTCCATGTGAAGACAATTATCGCTAACCGACTCCTCTGACGTCACTTAAGTTATTTTAAACGGCTGAAAATGAGCCAGCGAATCTACCTGTGGTCACTAATCGAACGCTTTCTTTATCGGTCCACCGAGAATTTCGAGCAGCAGAGACCTCAATAATTTAATCTGAACAGGGCTTATATAAGCTCGGGAGGCCGGCCGTGTTGACATCTCCTCGCTTTATACGCCATTGCGAGCACAAATTGAAGTCAGATTTCCCAGCCTCGCTTTGAAGAGCACAGTAAATACGTGCTGACGTCAGAGACGGGCCGATCACCGAGTGCGCCTAACATTATACGAACTGACAAATCTATTACTGATTTTATTATCGCTTCAAAAGGAACCTCTAAAATATTCCCCACTTCCGGATCCAATTACTGTCCTTGTGAGCTGGCAAGTAACTTGTAAGGCGCCATCAGTAGACCATCCTGACATTTTTCAGGTGCTCTGTTATTACTGCAGTCATGCCACCTGGATGATCTTTCGGATTTTTAGAATCAGTATCAAATTAATTCTCATTTTTTTAAAAATTTTTATTAGAGTCGGACGTTAAACCTGCGGGGAAACGCCTTTCGGTGTTTTCTGGCCGCAACATACCGGAAGGTGTACTCACAGAATTGCACTACGTGCCAAGTGCAGCAGAATGCTTGAAGGAGTGTGGGGTAAAACCGAGATGTGTGTCCGTCTATTACAACCAAAGAGACAGAGAAACCTGCAAAATGTATTTACACGTGTATCTCTCAGGATTACAGGCTTACTTAATATGGCCTGGATCGGAATTTTACAGACATAACAAAAGTAAGTAAGCAAAAATTCACCATTTATGTTTCCCCACTTTCAATTAGCAATCTCGATAATTTTCATGATTTGTTTTATAAAGTTGAAGTTTGTTCAGTTGAAGATTTAGTTTGATAATTATTCTTAAAATAATAATAAATGTAAAGAACTTCAGACTCGTATTTTCTTTAATCGTACAAACTTTAAAAATGGTATCACATGATCGAATAAATTTATAATGATTCTCTCATGGCTTCATGTTACCTTGGGGCTCTAATCTTCCCCTATTGCCAGTCCATGTTATGCTAGTTCTTCCCTGTAATCAGTCATTCCTTTATCCTTTACCTTCTGATCCTAATCTTCTCTTATTGCCAGTCCATGTTATGCTACTCCTTCCCTGTAATCATTCATTCCTTTATCCTTTACCTTCTGATCCTAATCTTCTCTTATTGCCATGTCCATGTTATGCTAGGTCTTCCCAGTATGCAGGATATCCCTTTACCTTTTGGCCCTAATCTTCCCCTATTGCCAGGTCCATGTTATGCTAGGATGTCCCTGTTTATTATTACATAACAACACCCTCATTTTATGCTGTACAAATCCTTTTTTCCATAAGAAAGTTTGAAATCTTCACCAGTAAATATCCTATTAACACCATTTGTTCTGTAAAGTTTTTTAATAAAATTCTGCTTTCATGTATTTTTTGTGAATAAACCTGACAAGTTTAGATACAGAACCCCGTGGAGGCCGAAATAATAACTGACCATTTTAAAGTTCACCTCAGTGCAGAAATAAACATTTTGCTGAAGGAGTAAGTCTGTATGTCGGTTACATGGCAATGGGAAGACGGGAATCTGCATGCGGGGATGCTATGGTTACCTGTGAACTGTATCTACCATTTTCCAATAGGTTTTGGCTCGAGAGTTATAGAAAACTTTGAAATGAATAATAATAATAATGCGATTATATTCCCCTTTCGAAGCAAATAAATGACAGATTTACCAAGGAAATTATCAAATATATTTTGATACAGTTAGTAAATGCATCAGCTAGGATGACCTGGTAGCTGCCTACTAGGAGCGACACATCATCAGTCAGGTGTTGCCACATTAAGCTGAATGCCCTGTTTACAGACAGTCTACAGACGTTCCGTGTCCTCTGCATAGTTAAAAGGATGTGCACCACGTGAACTATCACCGGGTTAGACTTTCAAATAAAAAATCATCGACCTTTCTCCAAAAATTACCTTTGCCGTTCTCAAAACAAAATAAATATATAATTGTTTCACAAAGTCTTTATATGAATTTTATGTCACAAAGGTGAGAAAAAGGTGTTGATTAACTACTCGCGTCTTTTCGCTTTTCGAACTGTTTGCATACAGAAAAGGTTGCGCCAGGTTCTAGGGTTTCTTCTCATCCCCTCTTATTGCTGGTGTTGAAGTTTTGACATGTATGTCAGTGGTCTCGAAAGGGTTAACAAATTATTAAATAAGATAACCTTCTTATCGTTTAGGTTTTTGTGCCGAAGACTCAAACTACGTCAATTATCCTGCTGCAAACACTTGCTTTAAGTTATACCTGATAAGTCGTAGTTGGGGAGAAGCGAAACTAAAATGCCAGACCAGGAATGAACAACTGATTGCAATCGATACTGAAGAAGTAGAGAATTTGGTGGAAAACACTATACTAAATTCAGGATGTAAGAAGCATCTTTTCTCTTTTTCATATCTCCTATTTGTATCGATCGAACTGTGGTAGCTTGAATTATTACTTGTGCATTTAGCGTACCTGTTGATCCTTGTTACTAATAAAGTAGCAATATAATCATATTAAATTCTGAAATGACTTGACGAACATCTGTTGGTTAGTTAAGGGGTTAATTGTTGATCCTTGTTACTAATAAAGTAGCAATAATAATCATATTAATTCTGAAATGACTTGACGAACATCTGTTGGTTAGTTAAGGGGTTAATTGTTGATCCTTGTTACTATAATGTGCAAAATAATCATATTAATTCTGAAATGACTTGACGAACATCTGTTGGTTGTTAAGGGGTTAATGCCCTTGTTTGCTCCAACTCTTCAAGTTTCTAGGAAGACGATTCACCTGTTATACTTGGCATTCTTAGAGAATTGCATACACTCTCAATGTCGCACCGAAACTTGATATTTAAAAGAGTTTTGTTAACTATTAAATGATATAAAGCCAGTTTGAAAATCATAAAAATTTAGAAAATTCACAAATATACAAAAGTAATATTAATTTTAGATAACTGTTATTAGACCTATAAAAGGTGGAGATACGGCTTAAAAAGTAGCGACGCTTGAAGGTAAATGTTCGTTCTCATCTACTCTTATCGGAACTAGTATCAAAATTATTACTCCTTAAAATTGTGGTAATCTTTGAGACTGGAGATAACTGGTTTGATCGAATAATACTGGTGAAAACTTTAGAAATTGTTAGTTTTATGTAAACTCTTTCCGATTCTTCAGAAATAAATGAATTTGATAATATGCATAAAAAGACTTGACGGACAAAGCTTTATATTGAAAGAGGTCTAAACCCGTTAACCAGAGGATGTAATGAAATAGGCTTCAAAACACAGAGAGGTCTCTTCAGTATTTTCTCATCACTGATATTCCATCATTACCTTTATTTTCTTACTGCCAAGGCGTCAAAGCAGGAAACAGTTTTTTGATTTCTCTAAGATTACATAAAAGTAATTACTTTCGAAAATTATCCAGTAATTTCTTATCTGATATTTTCTTTTATGCTGATAGATCGATTACAAATTGAATATTGTTAAATTTGTCTACAGTGGAGCAAAGGGTTAGAAATCAAATTTTTTATATTATGATTTCAGAAGTTTCTCGATTTCTGTTTATAAGACCAATCTGTCTTTTCTGTCTTTGTTAGATAGTTATATGCATTACCATATTGGAATAAGAAGGAACGATGGAGGGCAATATGTTTCCGTAAATGGAGATCCTATTCTGTACAGCGACTGGAAAGATGGGAAACCGCAAGATGACAACCGACGCTGTGTGTCTATTCTGTGCATAGATTATAATTGTTCCTGGGAAGCTGTTAGCTGTGACGCAGTCTATACGCAATATATTTGTGAAAAAAAATTTAATCACTTCACTAAGATATGTTTGCAAACACTACAGGAACTATATGTCATATATGATGTAACAAATATTGGTGTTCAAGCGAATTTCTCGTGGACACCAGCCGCACCATGCAATCTTTTGCATCCGGAAAGAAGTCCCACGACACCAGGTGATGTTCTCTGACTGATGTAACCATTGATGAAATCGTAAAAGACGTTCCACTGTTCTGCGTCCAAATTTCTTTTTAAATGTTTTATTGTTAATGATAAACAGTTCAAGCACATTTGACAAACTTAATTATCAGTTTTAGCCCATTAATTTCAATATGAATTCCTACAGAGCAAGACATTTTTCTCTTCTTCTGTTTTTTTTTTAATAAAACCTGAATAAAAATTAAATCGTTTTATTATATAAATGAAGATGAAGAAAGATTTTCTTGTTAAAATTTGTGAAATCCTGTTCTCATTTAGTTTCGTCTTTTTTGTTTCACTCTAAATTATAAAATTCTTAAAGTTTTGGTCTATAATTGTTGTTTTTTTAGAGGTTTTTTCCTATATGATGCTAAATATATATGTAGAGGGTACAACAATTAAACTTTTGTTAAATAGTAAAGCGCAATATTTGTGCAATTACCTATAATTTGCTATTTTTGTTGTCAATTAATTTAACAATAGGTATTTTTGCCTTAAATTAGAATTGAAATCTTAACTGAATTTTTGTTGTTTTTTAAAAAATTCTCGTTATATTGAATTGTTTTAGAGATCAAAAAGAACTCATAATGGCCAATAATTTACATAACAAAAATATAAATTCCAAATCGATTATTTCACTAAACAATTGACAATTTTGGGAAAAGAACAAATGATTTGTGTTGATGCAAAGAAATCAGTTGCTTTTCGGAATAAAATATCACGTGGCAAGCGATTGAATCGATCGAAAAACTATCGTCTCACGAAACAGTATTTAGCAGACGGAGTTCATTGGTAACAAAGGAAAATGTCACCCGTCTGTTCGATGGCACGGAAACTAAAAATCGACTTTTAGCAATTTATCGCCAGATTCTGACCTCGAACATATAGAAAATAAAGAAACATTCAAAATAAGCTGAAGACAGCAGCAAAAGAAGCTTCATAATCTTGGCATATTTATTTATCATTACACAACAACGAATTCGTACAGTTTTTCTGAAAAACATTTAGGTCAGTTATTAGAATGTTATCAGTAATAATGAGAACATGGAAACAGTCAGCATGGTGCCAATAAACTATTACATATCAATAAAAAGAATGTAAAGTTTAAGCATTTAAAAAAATTAATTCACTATTGGAAATTTGTCTAAATCTAAGCACTTATATGCAATAGTTTAAAATAATGCCAGTCTAAAGTTGAGCGCATACGATTTAGCACCATTCATCTACTGCTTTCTCTCTCTGTGATAACAAGTGCGTGAGAATATGAATGAGTATGAGTGAGTGAGTTTGTGTATATGAGTGTAAGCGTGAGTATGTGTATGTGAGTGTAGGCGTGAGTATGAGTGAGTGAGTGAGTGTTTGTGTATGTGTGTGTCCCTTTCTCATAATTCATGTTAAATTCCTTATAATTTATTTATATTTTCCCAAGATTAGAACCTAAATCCGTCTTCTGTTTATACAAACACAGATCTGTCAGTGATTCGACAACAAATCAACGTCTGTGCGTCAAACCGGTGCATGATGCTGTCATAGGACTCGCCTGCAGACTCAGACAGACCGTGAAACATCACGTGCTGAGGGCGGGAACTTGAGTTTCACTTCCCCGTCCCACTGCCTCCGCCCTCTGACATAGCGATTAGCCTGACAAAGATTCTTGGAATGATTTTTTTAAAAAACGAGCCGCTAACGCTACCTCAGAAAATCAATCTACAATATTAAAAATCCGTTTTAAAGGCTACAATTGTAAAGGAATCTTTGGTATATTTTATCTCGCGTGATGACAGTGGGTCGGTCCCCCGGCTTTATGCACGCGCTCCAGGCAACAGAGTTCGGAAAGAACCTTTCTCCGCCCGTAGGAATCAGGCGATTTGGACAAACTTCGGCGTTCGTGTCAGGAAATAAGGAATCCACAGCTTACGACCAAACGGAAACAAATGCATAACTTTCTAATAAATAGTGAAATAAACTCTGTAAATAATTGACATTCAACCAGAGGTGAAGAATGGAGGTGAGGTTATTATCCAAATTTAATAAACGGATGCGATATTTCGGGTAAATCCTTGCGCCTTTTTGATTCCTTATACACGACCGCAGACAGAGAGAAAGGAAACGTTAAGTTAACCGTTATATTTAGCACAGAACCATCAACTTCGTCAAGCATTTTTCGAGAGAAAAATAATAGGAGAATTTTTTTTTTAAACGTTCCGTCTAATAAATTTTAATTTTGGATCTTATGAATAACCACTCGGTGTTATGAGGGTAGCTGGGGCTTCCGTGTTGTTTGCGGCTGATCGGGTGGAAGCTTTGTGGATCCGGGTATATGCATTCCCCCGATTTCTTTTGCTCTTATAACTCGTTTTGTGCATTCATGGATACGTCAACATCACCTTCGTTGATACATCGAAGAGGTCGAGTAACCTTGATTTTATTTCCTCTCCTCTGTGCTGGAGAACGTTAGCTCCAGAATACAAATTTATGTGTAATTCCCCCTACAGCTGAGTAGACGAAAATATAGAGAACAGAGGTCGAGTTTATGCAGCAGAATAACCAGGAATTTACGGTTTATGTTTGATGAAGTGGAAAATCTCCGTCACCTTGTATCTATTATTGACTTCTCTCGTGTTTGATCTGTAATGTTGGCAAACAAAAATCCATAATCAGGTGTTCAATAATTAAAGTTGCGCTTGTAAAGTTTACAACATTTGAATGACAACTTAACATGAGGTGGCTTATATTTCATTGCCATTATAGGAAAGGCAGCTACGCGGGCGATTCCTGGTGATAATTCAGGCGGATGACTTGGCTGTTGGAATGAAAACGGATACAGCTGCGTGCTTCAGAACATTTTGTACGCATCCATGCACGATCTGTTTACCATAGCGAGGAATAACCGACGCCTTATACCAGTGATTCCCAACCAGTGGGTCGGGACCCCTGATGGAGTCGCCAAGTCTTTTCTGCGGGGCGGAACCCCTGGAAGTTTCAGTTTCTGTCGTAAGACTGAGTCAAGCAAACTGTTCATCAGTATGTATCTGTTTTGTTTATGAACAATGTTTGCCGGCTTATAAGACGCACTTTTTCCAGAAAAAAGTATACAAAAATTACCCTGCGTCCAATACAGCGGCCATCACCGATGGGAGGCCGGACGCCAAAGGTATAAGGCTTGTCCTCCCACGGCAGGCACTCCCAGTTGCATCACAGACCTCTGTGGTAACACCTTGCATCACTGGTACCCTGCAGATTTCTGTCGCTGTGCCACACCTCATAGAAACACGGACCAATACACACGCTCCTGACAAGGCCGGAACTCTAACTGTTACCACAGTAAGACTGACGCAATCGAGCCACGCTCCCATTGGCTAACGCCATTGGGCCTGCAGCCAAAAGACTCGGACCACGACACACATGGGGCAAGCACACTACAAGGACTGGACTGTGACTTCGGCCAGATGCAACACCAGCCTGCTCGATTTTAGGCAAACTTGGGAACCAATCAATATATTTCAAATAAAACTCTTATTTATGTGATTTTTCTTCAATTACGGAAATGTAGCAGGAGTCCGCAGGTCTTTTGAGTATTAGCAAAGGTCCACGAGTCCAAAAGGTTGGGAACCACTGCCTTATACTCTTTAGCAATAATAAAAAACATCATCAACATCAATAACGAAATTCAAACCTAAACTCAAGGAAGTAATTGTGAGACTGGAAGACAGAGTCACTACTAACTAAATTAAATGCTCATTGGAGCATATAATAATAGATAGAGACCTATGATTTGTTTAAGTTGATTAGGGAATCTCGTACTCTGAGAGATCAAGCGACGTTAACAGTTTCACACAATGTTCTATACAGTTCCATGAAATCTCTTCGAGTATTCATAGTTACGTTCTCTTAATTCATATTTTGTATATATCTCAGTAGGTACATCAGAGAGATATCCTAAGAATATATGTAAATACTATTCGCTATCACAGAGCAGGAAGTATTCACTTTCTCACAATTATAAAATTTTTTTTTTTTCCATGATGTAAGAAAACGATGACTTAATTTTCACATCGCGCTTCGCCAGTGCTGTCTACTTTAATGTTCAAGGCGATATGCAGTTTTGAATCCATAAAAATACTTTTTAAAATCCGTTAGAAAGAAGCAATGAAAATACCACTATTTGCTTTATTACCATCAGGGGATTCCTTTTTGTCCGTCTCTGATGTTAATATTAATGATGGAATAAGAAAATATATTATGAACTTATGTAATATGAACTATATAAAGCTTGAACAACAATATTTGGTATTCAGATGTTTTAATGTGAAACATATTTGTTATGATCAGACAAACAGATGCTGAAGAGACTGATAAAAGCAGTATGAAGATATGGAACGCATTTAACTTACATAGTAGGTGCATTTCTAATGTTAGATATACTTGGTTTATCGGTTAATAAGGACAGAAAACTCTCCTCAGAAACTACAATCTGAAAAATCACTATTGATGGAGACTTATACCTGCAGAAAGGAAACAAAAATATACTTTTTTTATTTATTAGAGCAAGCGGCTTGTCTCCTGCAAGTGTTTTCTTGTGACCTTTTCTTTACGATTTCTCGTGGATATTCAAGAACGCATCCTAGCTTGTTTCAGGTGGTATAAGTTTTGGATGCTTTTTCTCTAATATCAGATATCCTGCAGTGTAGGGGATCAGTTTAATTAATTGGCTTTCAAACGACTAATAGCAGTTACGCCGCAGCTCTTTATCACTACAGGTAAAAGTACAAGTGTGAAATTAGTTAGTAGTTTCTACCATAAAATCACAGGACTACTTCCTGTCATGTCCAACTTCGAGAGAACGACTGGTGTCTGCTAACTACTGATTACATTTTTTTCAGCGCATTTGAATGCTTGCATCTCGATATTTCACCGAAGGAAAGAAGGAAATCAATAACTTATGTAAAATAAAAATTTTATTCTTTTGCCAATTGACTTGCAAAATGCAAATAATACATAATATTTGTGAGTAGTAAATAAATTCAACATAGTGCTAAAATTATCTAAACAATACGGAATTGCACAACAGTTATATATTATATATATATCGCATCATATAGGAAAAAAAAAAATAGAGCCCAAAACGTCAAACATTTATTTAAATTTGTGTAACAAAAACAAACAAAACTAAGTGAAAAACGAATTTTTAAAATTTATTTTAAAAGTGGTGATCCATCTTCATTTAAATGACAAAATTATTTAATATTCATAAAAGTTTTACCATAAAAAACAAGTATAAAGCCGTAATTTTATGCAAGAATTCACTTTGAATTTAATTTCTAAAATACATCATTAAGTTTGTTACGACAGTTTGAACTGTTCATCTTCATTGTTTTCACAAATCATTTAACGTCTGAACAGAACAGTGAAACAACTAAACAAGTTTTATTAGGGAGTACATCAGGCACAAATTGCATCCACTTGGTCTCTGAAACTTCTTTCCAGAAGCTTGAGATTGAATGGTGCACCTGAGGTTCACAGAAAATTCCCATGGATACCAAAGTTTGTCACATCCTATCAAATACATATCTTTTGTAATGATCGCCAATAAGAGTACTACTGACATGTTAATAAGGCGATTTGAAATCTTTTTCGCAGATGAAGTTCTCTCGGACAGTGTAACAGTCAACAGGTTCCCATTTACCTCTGTAGAAACCAAACTTCAGGTGCACACAGCGTCGGTCGTCTCCCTCTCCAGGTTTGCCGTTTTTCCAGTTGCTGTAGACAATTGGATCACCATTCAGGTATACATACTGCCCAGCATTATTCCTCCTTGTTCCAATATGATAACTCCTGTAATCATCTAATAGAAACAGACAGGCATAATAACTGACTAAGAAACCAAAATGGCTAACATTTTAAAGTAGATAGTTTTTGTTTTACCTAAAAAATACTGTAAGTATTTTATGTTAAAATAAATTTTAACTATTAAAAAAAAGGAATTATACATCGATAGTAATAAGAAAGATTTAGAAACCCCTTTCTGTGATTTTAAGCCTGTTTAGTTACGTCATTCGGTTAATGTGTTTATATATCAATCAATATAAGGTTTTAGGCACCACGAGATTTATAAAACTATCTGAAGACATTTACGAATCATTAACTATTTTTATACTCAAAAAGAAACCGATAGTAAAACTCCAACCAATACTATTTTGTTGAAACAATGCATGCGAGACTAGAATGTAGGAATATATTTATTTAAACTTCAAATTAACTAAATTTTTAGAAAGTATGTTTTTGAAATTAGCATCTGTGAGTGTAGCCGAGAATCAAAACTTCCCTGAAAAAGCCAACGTTATTTTACTTGTTTCTCTATATTTTATAGGTTTAGTTCAAATTCTCCTAACCGTGGAATATTATTAATGTCCCTGTTCATTTCTCTTATTTCCAGACTGGTAACATCATGGGTAAATTAACAAAATTGGTTTGAAATTTTTCACCACAGTTTCGTCGCATTAAATTTATATTCCCTTTTCTTTTAATCAGATACCACAGCTGATCTATCTTTTTGTTCATCCGAAAGTTCGATACATTAAACGCATCAGGTCTCTCGGTAAAGAACAGATTCGATTGTATTAACCCTTACGCGGTCGAATCACCACCAATTTATTTTCTATAGTATTTACTTTAGTGAGACACTACAGGACAATCGGTCTATCAACGGCATCGCATCGCGAATAAAAGGACAAAAATATGTATCTCAGCGGAATTCGGTTGTTAAAATGCGTGATGTTCGAAAAGTTTAATTTCGCAAAATTTAACTGTAAGAAAATGTGAATAAAAAGAGGAAAACCTGCTGCTTACATCCGGCATATCCGATGGTGTACTGCACAGCGTTATCTTCATTCTCACCCTCTAATGTAATAAGATGACTATCCAGAGATTCACATTTAGCTTTCGCTTCTTCCCAGGTAAGATTGTCCAGGTAAAATTTGAAGCAGGTCTTTGCATTAGGATAGCTGACGAAGCTTTCGTCTTCATCACAGAAACCTATACATTAATAATCATTCTTGTTAATTTATAATAAAAAACAGGAAATTTTCAACATCAGCAAGAGAGGATGGATGGACACAGGACAGAAGGTGTAGCAGCATCAAAGTTTGATGACACCTCATGATGTGTAAAGAGTTCAGTGATATATTTCTTATCTTTACAGGGTACCGTTTTATATTTCTGAAAGGAAGAGTGTTTTTCTCACTAACCGATGTATGCATTTTAGAATCCAAATAGTGGATCTTGGATAACATGTTTATTTCTGAACTCAGCAAAATATATCATTATACCCGTATATGACTCTTATGAAAGAAACAAACCGACAGAATGTTCGGTAAAGACTACTTAATGATGAGAACAACATTTTGGCCTGTGTTAAGGATTTGTTAGAGCCAATATATAAACAAATAAATATATTCGTAATACTGAAAAAAATTATTAGAAAAACACTAAAGAGTCGTCGGATGACTCAGGCAGCATAATAGATTATGCAAACAGCTCAGTAATCCAGATGTAAAGAAAGACGTCCAGAGGCGAAAGAAATATTTCAATTTATAGAGCAGAAGGTCCAAACAAATTGTAGAGTAAATTCACCCAACTGTTGTCAAATAGTTGAAAATACTGATTCATTTACCTGGATGTCTTCACTTTCTGCAGTTTTGACACCAAGTGTATCGTTGGTTATGTTCACCTCTAAAATCACCATCATTCTCCTCCTGGTAGAGTCCGTACACGTTTTTCCAGCTTAACCTGTTCGGTCTTTGCTACGTAGAGAGAGATTCGTCTCCTAAGCCGTGTAAATGCTAGAAGTTATCCTCTGGCAGCAGCTAATAGAATAATTCTATTCAGCTGACATTACTCATCGTGGAAATAAATCTGTGAGCCGAGAAACTGCGAAAACACTGTCAGTTTCAACGGTTGCAGAAGACTAATTCTATTCAACGACTAAGCTCTCACTGTCCCCATCCATCGCTGTCCGACTTATTAAATTATGCGAGATTCGAGGTGTACACGCTCGTGACCCTACCATCGCTAGATTCAAAGGTTTCTGTGTCTAACGATAAAGCTCAGGTAATAATACCACAGGTAGATAAGGCACTATGGCATCATTACCTAGAGTAAAATCATAAGGCCACGAGTCAGAGTTAGCAGTTCGGACGATGGTTTTCAGTCATAGAGATCTTAATCAGGTGTAGACTACGTGAGGAAAACTTTGGTTTATACAGTTGTCCCCCGGTATTCGCGGGGAGTTACGTCCCTTGAGCACCCGTGAAGAGTGAAAAACCGCGAATATTGGATGTGGTCCATAAAAATGCCTATAAACTATAAAATATAATGTAAATTATAATTTAAAAATATAAGTAAATATATAATAATAATTTAATAAAAGATACAACACTCAGCGAAACACTCGAGATAGCTACACGCGGTAAACTGGGATGATGCGGGGCTGCTGGGGTCCATCTGCCTGAGACAGCGCCTCGTGAGCAGCAGCCAATCAGCAGCGAGGAGAAATGAATAACGCTCTCGGATTGGCTACTTTCAAACCTCCAGCCAATAGAGTTTATTTTATATTCATATTTTGCTGAATTTACGTTAGTATTTATATTACAAAATTAGTAAATTATATTGGTATTAATAATTTAGCGTTAAAAAGCGTGAAAAAATATATATTGCCACGAAAAAAGACATTAAAAATCGCAGAAGATATTTGCGATTCCAGGAATTTGCGAGGGTTTCCACGAACAATTATTAGGTAGGTTCTAAAGAAAATTCCGCGAATAACCGGGGCCACGAATGCCGAACCGCGATTACGCGGGGGTCGACTGTATATAGAAACAGTGTCCATCTTTTAAACCAGTGATGAGCAACCTTTTCAGGATGCGGGCCACTAGTGAACTTCGTAGGCTTCTGGAGGGCCACATGCATTTTTCTTACGGAGTTGCAGGCTCTAAGCCTGGTGAGTACCAACATACTCCATAACCACCCCTTTTATGCCAACATAAAAGAAAATATATATATTGTATGACGATTTTTATTAATATTACTTTATAAGCAGCTCAATGCGACACTTGACTCTTTTCGTTCACAAGTTTTTCTATGTCCGGCTCGATCTGAGACGTTGCGATGCGCAAGGATCTCTCCATGCGTTCGCCTCACAGCCGATTTCGATGCTTGTTTTTCAGCACCTGCATTTTTGAAAAAAAATGCGCATAGATGTAAGAGCTGCCAAACAGGCTTACCATCTTCAAAGCGAGGGTTGACAATTCGGGAAAACTCTTCCTTGGTAGGTAGAGCTTGTAAAAGTAAAGGAGCGGCACATCGCGGAATTTTGCTCTCATTTCAGTGCTACACTGAAGATCATGAAGTTCCATTTGAAGCTCTGGAGGTGCACTTTCAGCACTGACATCGAAAGGAATGGAAAAGATGTTGAAGTCCTCGCATATTCTTAGATCTTGAATACGGAAGTGAAATTTATCTTTGAGTTTCCGAATCTCTTTTGCATATTTTGCAGAATCATCTGGATTCTCCTTCCTCAACGTTTCAAAATGAACAAGGTTATTGGAGCGAAGTTGGTATTCCTTCAGCGATAACATGGATTCAAATGCCTTGATCTTGTCAAACATGGCGTGGATGAGCTGATCCTTTCCTTGGAGCCTCAGATTCAGTTCACTGAGATGCTTAGGAAGCTCGATCAAAAACGCAAAATCGCACATCCACTCGGGATCGCCAAATTCCTTCACTGGCTTCCCCCTCATATCTAAGAAGAGTTCATTTTCTTCCTTCAAATCATAAACTCGCTTGAGCATCTGACCAAGGCTTATCCATCGCAATTCAGCATCGCAAACCACATCTCCATAATCAGATGCCATGTCACTCAGCAACTCTCTGAATTGGCTATGATTCAGTCCATTTGATCTGATGAAATTCACAAGCTTCACAATAACTGCAACAACATTTTCCATCCCCAGAGATTTTGTACATAACTGCACTTGATGCAAAAAAACTGTCACACAAAATTAACTCACAACCAGTCAGAGCTCTAGCATCTTGAGAGATGAGAGTTGTTGAGCCGTTGTTCTTTCCAACCATTGATGGGGGCCCATCAGTTGCAATGCCACTCACCCTCTTTAAAGGTAGCCCCAACCGCTTCAGTACTTTCACCAACTCTTCTTTCAAATCCGCACCGGTTGTTATGCCCATCATTCTCACCATACCCGCTAACTCCTCGGTTATGTTAAATTTAGCATCAATGCCTCGAATGAAGTCAACCAGTTGAGCTACATGGGACACGTCAGTGCCCTCGTCCAATGCTATGGAAAACCACTTGAAATTTGATGCTCTGCATTTCAGGATGTCTTCATTGTTCTTTGACAGTCGTCTACCCTCCTACCCACAGTAAACCTGGACAGGCTAATTTTTTAAATAATAGGTTTCTTCTAAGGTAATGCTACACCAATACAGCTTCAAGGCATTCCTTCACCATCTCGCCATCACCAGGATTATGGAGACCAAATAACCGGCAAGCAGCGAAATGTCTGCCTCAGCAGTGGCTTTCATGAAGAGATTTTTTTGGCTTGAAAGACGTTTTTCAAATTCCCGCTCCTTTTCTTTCCGCATCTGTCCCTGAAGGGTACCATATTTAGATGCATGCTTTGTACCATAATTCTCCTGACATTATATTCTTTAAGGACAGCCACAGATAAATTGCAAATTAAGCATTCTGCGGTCTCCTTACCATTGGTGAAGAAACACTTTGAGGTCCACCTATCGTTGAATTTGTGTGATCCATCCTCTACTTTTCGCTTTTCCTTCTCTGAGGCCATGTCTGATGGTCAGAAAAATCCCGCATGCACACAAATTTGCTACACGTGATGATGCACCCTATCGTCACTCTCCTAGCTGCGGAAATGTGACAATGTTGCCGGTTGTTGGTGCCCAAGTTGACGTAGAGCTGAGCTGGCTATTGCGCGTCCGGCCTGAGTCCCTGTCTAGTCCTTGTCGCGTGTTCTCCTCAGGCGTCGAGGTCCCAGTCTTTTAGCTGCCGGTGTAGCAATTTCAGATTACCCCTCTTCACCTTATCCCTCCGGTAGCTTCATTCAAATCGATTTCAAATTACCGGGAGTAGCTTGAAGTGTTTACCCTTGGCCCAATGGGGTTAGCCAATGGGAGCGCGGCTCGATTACGTCAGTCCTAGTGCGGTAACTGTTAGAGATCCAGCTCCCTTCGCCTGCCTGTATTGTCCGCGCTTCCATCAGGGCGGCGGAGCGACAGGGAGCCACGGGGGAGCTGTGATGCCAGTGTGATTTGCCGCAGAGGCCTGTGACGCAAACGACAGTGCCTGCCGTGGGAGACGAGCCTGCGGGCGACAGGTGATAAACAGGAAAATAAAATTACTTTGCCAAAGCCCAACGGGCCGCACATTAGGATGTCGGCGGCCGCGGGTGCTCATGTCTGTTCTAGACAGTTTCAATACCAATAGAAACTGTTAATATTGGTAAATATCGCTGTAACCACAAGAAGTAATTTCAATTTTCGTCTCATTTATACCAAATGGAATATCTGGACTCCTGAACCTCGCTGGACCGTTATTTTAAATATATGCCTCAGAGATACTCTGGATTTGGGAAACCGTTGGAATTTCGAGATGACTTCTGCATATCAAACGATACCTTCTTGTACTGCTGTGCAAACCTGTTATTGGACTTTGAGTGGAATGTGTTCACACAAACTGCTGATGTTACCTCTTCCTATTACAGACGAATTCTAGCAAATATAAATATTATATTCATATATATTTATCTGATTTACTTTATCCAGAAAAAATAAACGTTTAAATTTCCAAAATAAAACAACCAAAAATCTTTTTTTAAATCTTGATAATCTAAATGTGCTATTTTTAGAACATCAAAGGATTTTGTGGTAAATTAAAACCGACGTCTGATTTAAACGTTCGTGACGATGAAGGTTCAGCTTTAATTGCGCATTAAAGTTGGTTCTTAGCGAGTTCAGAACAATCGTGACTCCCGCAGCCAAATATCATCCGTCCTTCCTTCCGAAAAATGTTCATTATCTTTTTTTACGAGAAATCTTTGTTATTTTACCCCGGATCTTATGGAATTGCTGAAGTTAGATTTCATGGTTACTTAATAAAAATGGCATGAAATGTATAGAATTCTTCTTTAACAGAGTTACCAGGACAAATGGCGCGAATGAGAATCCTTACAAATTACGTTCTTAAAATTCCTTTCGGTAAGAACGGATTTTGGGCGACATAAATCGATAATGATATTAAATACAAGAGAAATCTATTCTCCAGCTTTAGAGAAAATTGTAGCAATATGCTAAACTGGCATTTGATTTTTACCCTTTTTAGGATGGATGGAACAAGTTGGTTGGCCAAAATCAAAGCAGTGTCATGACAACAAGAGAGCATTCATCCTGAAAGTATGGAAGCACAGTAACAATGAGAGGATCTGGTGCTGGTATTTCAGGTTGATCCATCATTTCAGATCTGAAGGTTGTACGACTAAAGAAAATCTCTGTTTATTGTGGTTGCTTTACGATTTTAGTTTTCTTTTAGTCTCAGTATTTCTAACAGAGGTAATAATGGAAGTAAATCCTAAATCAAAGAGAAAACTTTCTGCTTCTGAAATTCGAGATGAAAAGAGAAAGAAATATCATTAATTCAAGAAAGGAGTACAGGTTACCATATATTCTGTTTACTTACTCTTGACATGTCTGTAGTATTCATTTCCTTGTCTCTCCTCCAGAAACTGAACGTCTTTGAGAAACACCGCATCGAAAAATTGGCATTCGTTCCTATTTTTCTGGTTAAAGGAGAGGAACACACAAGCCGCTTTCTCACCGCACTTCTTAATGCATTCTTTCACACCTGGAATGCCGTACAATGTCCTTATTAGATTTGTGGAAAGCCGTCTATTGGAAAATTCCGTGAGGTGTTTGCTTGTGTTTCTGATGCTTGGTTCTGGAATAACTGCAAAAATTAAGACTTTGTTTAATCTGATCTCAAAACCAGTTTTAACACCAAAGAGTTTACATGACTTAAATAAAGAACTTTCCACCTTCTCAATACAACAGATGGTTTACTACGAGACTTCACCAAAACAGATGGACTGACTGATGTTCGGTTGATGCAATGATGATCTTTCCAAATTAATTTTCCAGCTCTCATCATCAGTCAATATTCAAAGAAATGGCTGCAGTTTTGAAACCTGCTAAAAGGAAACCCTTTAAAAACTATTATTAAATAGTAAGGTTCATTGCTTTCTTCTGCACTTGGCATCTTGGCTCAAAACGTGAACCAGAATGTCGATTGGATGATTTCAACTTCTGTATCGGTGGAGTTATGAAATTAAACTAAACGAAATTTGAATATCAGGAAAGTTTAACAAGATTTGTGCCTAAAGTAAGAAACCTTCACCTTAATTAGGCATAGAAATTATTTTCTTCAGATAAACTGGTAAGATTTTTGTAAAACAATGAGAGGGAACACGTGTGGAGAAATCGATGTACTAGCACACCATCAAAGATGTTAATAAAAGCAGGAAAAGGTACAACTTGTCAAACCCTGTCCAGTCGACTTTCATAATATACTGCACAATCATTTACATGGTATAGCATACAAAAACATTAAAATACCAAAAAATACAAAGATAACTGAACCTCTACCATGAAGATATTAGTGCACCAGCTATCAGCACTAAAGTAAAGGTATTTTCACGACCTGAATAGTAGAGTTTCCTCATAGAGAATTTCACTGATAAGGACATTTATATACAAAAGAATTTTCAGAAAGTCACCATAAATTAATCGTCTTATTTTCTCCCCGCTTTTAAATTTACGATTAACTAATTTAGTGAATATTGTGGAATTGATTCGGAAAATAGAGAAAAAAAAACGGTTTCTATCTTCGGAAAATCTTGACAAAAAATATTTTACATACTGATTTACTTTCTTCACATAATTTTCCTACACTAAATATTTATTAAGAAAACCAAGATTTTAGGTTCCAGTGCTCACTTACTGAACACAATTGAAAGAGAGGTCATCTTGCTAGTATTTTTTAAATTTTCAAATGGTTATAAAATGAAATACCATTTACGAGGCAGAATAATCAACAAATCGACTACTATTTATATAGGAATGTTTCTTACTTTGATACATTTTGTAATATTTGCTGCCTTTGCATTTGTCATAAGTTCCGGTGTGGTCAAGATTGAGGTCGTGGCCCTGACATTGCTTGGTCTTTCTGTTGTAGAAGAAGGACATACAAGAGTCGTCTTGCTCACAGATGGCAGCACAGGTGATTAGGCTGCGTACGCCATTCTTCGAAAACGCCGGAGACCTTCCTAGCTTGTCGTCGAGCCTCGGGTCTCGCTTACCGTAATTTGACACCAGCTGTCCTTTCTGGTCTTTACTGGAGGTGGAAAAGATCAGAGATCATGTAGAACGACCGATTTTGGAGCTGCTTCAAATAATCGGATAATGCAAACAGAAAGTACAGTAGATCCATAAACTAGATATATGTTACTCTCCTCTCACTGTCTGCTGGTTCTCAGTCAAACTGAAACAGGTTACCTTACACTACATCTGCTTCTGAAATAGATATGCACCTGTAGAAGATGTGAATGATGCTGTATTTATGCCTTTATAAAATCAAGACTTCACTGAATTAAAGGAAATTGAACGATCGAGTAAAGAAAACAAAATTAGCTGTATGTATTTATTATTATTATTATTATTATTATTATTATTTATTATTATTATTATTATTATTATTATTATTATTATTAATAATTATTATAAGTTATCAGCACTCGATATTCTAAGAAATAGTCTCCTGCAGAGATCTGCAGTTTAAAATGTTATTCAAATGAGCGACCCAGGAAAGCTCTCGAAGACAATAAAAGATTAACTGACGACACCTGTTTATTTCCCTGTACAACTCAACAATTTGTAGAAAAGTCAGGAACAACCGCAAAGTGGCTCTGTCCAGAAAAGTATTGTTTATACAGCGCACGATTTTCGAAGCATCCTGAGTCTTGAACAGCAAAAGTATCACTTAATTTCCTCGGAGCTCGATGACCATCTTTAGTGTCCGTATCGGGTCAACTTCCTCCCTTTGAAGAATAATTTATTCACACATCAAGTCACTGCTCATTAGACATCGCACGCTACGTGTGAAATCCTGGTCCACTCGTTCCGTACGACTGCCAAAGTTCAGCGGTATTCTTAACAAAGGTTTCCTCTCAACGCTATTCCCGACGACTGATGTTTGGTGATGTTTGATCCGTCTCCTTGTTTCTACAGGTGAGCCAGTAGTTTTCAATCCCGATTATCTGCCATCCTCGTGCTATCGATATATATTCACCATCCCCATACATTCTCAGACTGACCGGTTCAGACTCTCACCACCTGTAACCTTCATCACAGGTATATCTGCCACATCTCATCTTTATTCTTCAAAAGCTCATCCTTCCAGCATCCGCGCTCAAAATGCTCCAAACAGTGGGGGCTTAAAGGTGAGTATCAGCAAAAGTCGAAACAGACACAATTTTTCTCTCACCTGTGTAAATTCGTTATTTGTGTTAGCATTTTGGAGGTTGGAAAATGTGGCGTCGGATAACACGAGCCGAGTGCATCATATCCCTCTAATGTCACCAGTCGATTTGTCAGATCTTTTATGCAGATCTCCACAAAAGGTAAATAATGATTTTTTAGATTAAACGGCAGCGTCAACTAAATGATCTTGTGATCTAGTATGGCTGACGGGGTCTAGACTGTGTGCGGTCTCTGGACTAGAGATCTCATTGTATTATACAGAAGTGAATAAGTTCACATAACAGTTACTGGTGAAAATATACTGTATATATATTTTTACTGATGTCCTCGTGTAGTTGTGTATTCAGACGATGTGTATTCAGGCATAATTACAGCAGATACAAGCATATAATTTCGAAAATCTACTTAATCCGATTTATCCTGCGTAAAAGCTTTATTTCAAATAATTCATATGTAAATTAATTGCGTATAAAACATAAAACATCTTACCCGTGCGCACTATATAGAGAAAGGAGAAAAACTGCAGTAAACAATATCTGTTTCTTCATCTCCAGAGATAGATCCGACATCCAATTGATGGTCTTCGACTGTCGTTGATCTCTTTAGAAATGCACCTGAGATGTTTTCTAGACAGGACTGGAATCTCTCACGGCGGTGATCAGACAGATTTTATTGATTAGATTCCGCTGCTCATTAACATAATGACGTCAGTTAACGACAGGCGGCGCTGGCACTAGAAATAATAATAATAATAATAATAATAATAATAATAATAATAATAATAATAATAATAATAATGCGCTCAGGCTTCTCACAAAGTCTCGTTTGAGTTCGGATGAAGCCCAGACCTTCCTCCCACCGTAGCACTGCTCAGCAATGGCTGGGCGATTACTGGACGGAAGTACAATAAAAGACAATTTATATACACTCAGATTAAGGATAAACCTGTGTTTGCGATGTCACATAGAGATCAAATGCTAATAAATATCATCAGCGGCACTTTCCGCTCTTCTGATGCTGCAGTTCCTGTTCACGAAGTCGGTCCCCGCATCAACAACCGAACTTCCGTGGACAGGGGAGAGGATTTTTGGCGGATATAGGAAATAAAAATTGTATTCGCATTCTGCGAAATCTCTATCGGTCTCTTTCTATCTCTTCTGCTAACGAGCAAGGTATCGTATATACAAGAGATTTGACAGTGGTAATTTAACTCTTTCGTGTACAGTTAATAGTTGGTGGCACCCTCTCTGTTCCTGTCCAGCGCACTAATGGGCTGCAATCTCTCGTCTACATTGGCGCCGACCGACATGATCTCAAGCTCGTGCTGCACCTGTAGCCGATCTGACCACAACAGCTGATTCATATTCCACCAACGGCACAGAACATTCCAGATTACATTCCCCACACTAAACGGACGTCGCAAACTGAGCTGGTTGTCTGACAGGCGAAGGATTTTCGTGTAACCGATGCGACATTATAGAGTGAACAGTCCGCCATTATTGACATGCGATCCTCTTGTTGGAAAACAGCCAGTAAATTGAGTTAATGTAACGAATAGAATTTAGTACACAATCGCCATTCTTCTGTATGATGATCGCCTGACAGCTGGACACTTCTGTCTGGAGTAAAGTTCTTAAGCGACCTTGATTTTCATCCCACGTCTGTGCCATCGATGAGGACAAATTATCTTAAATCCTGAGGGATTTTAGGAAGACATTAACCTTAGTGTAGTAGGGGGCAGTCTTCCTAACCACAGACCTGGTCGGAATGTTGACCCACAACGGTCGGGGTATGAAAAAGGGTCATGTTAAGCTGCAAAGAGTAAAGCCTGTAAATCGCAGACTTCTCTTTCTGTGGACAGCGATGGCGATGAGGTAAACATTCGGCAGGTAGTCGGATACTCACCTGTTCTCCTTCAGTGCAGGAGGAGACTTCACAATTGTACACTTATTTTCTCATAGTGTGAAAGTATCGCTTAATGTAATTAACCGAAGATTTTGTAAATATGATGGGGAAGAAATGAAGCAAAATCCTTAATTAAACGACGATAGTTTTTTTATCAGTTATTTGAAAAAATCCTTAACAAATTATAACTTCTCCCTCTCTGTGTTTTCCTCTCATATTTAAAGTAAACTAATCTTTTATTTTTCAACCTTTCCAGTCATAACTCTACTTTATAAAGTAAAATTATCGAAATTCTTATATCTGCTAATTTGTATCAACAGGAGAATATTCTAGAACAGTCTTCAAGGAAGCGTAACGAACCTCTGATAAAAGAATTCCAACAAAAAAGTAAATATAGATGGAACAAAGCACCTGCTCAGGTGTTCTTTTGTTTGTGTTTTACCACATAATGATGGCCTTTCCCTGCGATCGGTGAACCTCTCTCACCTTTTTGTTAATTAGTGGACGTGGATAATTGATTCCAACGAATCGGCGGCTCTCTGAAGTATTAAAAAAAAAACAAACCTGGATTAACCCCATCATGTCCAACCTTGAAATAATTATCTCCGTTAAACGAAGGATAACGGCAAATATACCTTCATTTTACATGATCGACCATAGTTTCTACTCCAAAGACCTTAATCAAGACTCCGGATATTGGGCATTAATCATATTTTCCTATTATTCATGAACAGATTATTCTTCGGGTTACCATTTATTATGTAGATTTGTGGCGCCGTCGACAGTTCAGTATTTAATACCCTTTGTTCTTCCTCATTCCTCTGCTGATCGCCGGCTCTGTACCATCAGTTATTTGCCTTCATTCTCACTGGACGGCCGCCATGCTCTTTATTTCCCCTTCTCTGTTAGACCGACGGAAAATGTGACCTGTACGAGTCAGATATGGGGCGACATCCTTCACATCACGTGGTCACCTAATCTTCATCTGTAACTCGGGTGAGGCCCAAATCTTGAGGGGGGACTGGTCCTCTTAAGGTGTCCAGCCTGTCCATAATACACGGTCTTAGTCAGTTTACTTAGGAATTCATTCAAATGCCGCCGTCGGGACATTACTACAACTGACCACCGATTTCTACCGAGGAGATTAGTTTCAGGTCAGAAGAAAACAGAGAATTGTTTTTACTGTCTTTCCATTTATTTATCTTTTAATTGCTGTAGGTGAGAAAATGTATTAGGGTTAATTAGGACAACGGGAAATTGTTTTCTTGGCTGTACAGATATTAGTAGTAATGAGCTGTATGCAAAGTTTGCACAAACAGACACACGATTACATTCACACACTAAGTCAATGAAACGCAAACACACACGTATACATACTTACACACCTAGAAGTACACAGTCATACAATTACACACTCACTTCCCACACGTACACATACCCACTTACACACCTACAAATTCCCAATCACACACTACAATTCACAATCGCAGACCTACACCGATTATCATTGAAAAATCAAACGGAATTTCTTAAAGATAAAATATTTTGTTAGCTGATTAAATAAATTAATTAATAATAATTAAAGTTATGCAAATGTCACTTAATGATGATTTCTAAAAAAATTTTACGTCAGCTTTTAAGATGAGAGAAAGAAGATCTATTTTACCGTCCAGTCGGTTGTAAGCGATCACTGAAATAAGCCAGATATATATTTTTTAAAGGCAGTCACTGGTCACGTGGTGGACATTTGTAGGATAAAACTACAAAAAAGAAATTTATGTTGACCTAACTTAGTCTCATAGTTTCCCTAACATCTACTGATCCTATCTGCTAACGGCCCTCTCTGGTCTGAGACTTGGTCCAACAACCTTTGAGCGTTATTCGCTTTTCCTCGGTATAAAATGACACAGGACTATCTGAACTAATATTTATAGATTTAAGTAGGCAACAAAAAGAATTAAAAATCTGGACACTTGATGATTAGCATAGGATGCAAAAATTTGAATGTTTTGGAAGAAAATGAAGAATTTGTACGGAAGACAAAGTAGAGAGATAACACAGTAAGTGTTTAATACCAGTCAGACGTGCGGTTGAATACGTTAAAGAAGTTCTGTGGTTTGTTGACTGGATTAGATTTGGGAACCTGGTCAGAATTTGCAATAAATTGATTGATAAAGAGCAGAAGAGAGTTCCTATCAGGCGGTGTCATTCAAATTGGAAAATGTAAAATATTGTATTAAAACAAGATAAGAGCCCCAATATCAGGCTCAGGAACCAAACCCACCTCGAATGGCCCTATAAAATCACCTATATAGATACAGGTAAAAGCAGCTCCACTGTCGAACGACACCAATCGGTTACGTTAGATTGGGGCGATTACTGGTCAGGCAGCTGTGCAATCTACAAACGGTATGAAATGATGCTGGATTTCATCCTCACATCACGAATGTATGGAAGCAAAATTTAAAACCTGTCTACCCTATGTGTAGTGTCAGTCAAATTTGTGCCCTAAATATGCAAACCTTTTTACTAATTTAACGAATACTTTTTTTAAAAAATTGTATATCTTTATTTGAAAAATAACTTATTAAATTAAATAAATAATTTTCCATATTTATTTTAATATTCTGTTTTGTCCCTTCGCATTTTTACTTAAATTCTATAATTGTCGGGAAGCGTATTCCAGAAACCTAAATCTCTCCCGCTGTGCTGTACTCACCTGCCACACAATCACAGGGGGGTTGGGTGGTAAAGAGAAGGTAGATGGGGTACGCTACCCATCGCCATTAATTATTCATTCTTCGATCTGGGCGGCGAGAAAAGATCGTTTGCAATGTTACTACTCCGGTCCTAAGGAACAACAAAAATTAGATTCAAAAGTATACGTGTATATTTATTACAGTTAAGTGAATATAACTAACAGTGTACGAAAGTAGTTATACCATTTCTAATTTTATGCTGATATTTAATCAAGTAATTACCTTTAATTTTAATGTGTATTTTTGTTTTACCTGACTTGCGTTTTCTTAACTCTCAATGGGCGCATCCAGGTATAAAAGGTTCAAGTCTGGAACTTTCGAGATCTACAGGTATTTAGACACCATTGCAACAACGACCACGAAGATCAGTCCGTGGTGATATCGTTCACATTGATCGTTGTTTCTATTTTCCTTGGGGTTTTTGCTTAAGTTATGATGGCTTCCTGCCCCCTTTACGTGATGATCTACACTGACAGTATTCCTAAAGAATTAAATCACTGACTCCCAGCTCCTGTTTGACCGGATCTTCTGTGTTACAGAGTACATCCATAGAATGCAGCTAATTTTGTGTCTGATCTGTGAGCAAGGTTGAGAAGTTTCGTCTTAAATTATTAGCACTAAGTTAGGACAACACAAATTTATTTTTGTAGTTTTATCCTACAAATGTCCACCACGTGACCAGTGACTGCATTTAAATATATATATCTGGCTTATTTCAGTGTTCGCTTGCAACCGACTGGACGGTAAAATAGATCTTCTTTCTCTCATCTTAAAAGCTGACGTAAAATTTTTTTAGAAATCATCATTAAGTGACATTTGCATAACTTTAATTATTATTAATTAATTTGATTTAATCAGCTAACAAAATATTTTATCTTTAAGAAGTTCCGTTTGATTTTTCAATGATAATCGGTGTAGGTCTGCGATAGTGTATGTGTACTTGTGTAAGTGTGTATGTGTACGTATGTGAGTGTGTACTTGTATGACTGTAGTGTGGTGTGTAATGTGGTGTACGTGTGGGAATTGAGTGTGTATGTGTGACTGTGTAGTAGTGTGTGTATGTGTACGTATGGGAGGTGAGTGTGTACTTGTATGACTGTGTATTTGTTGGTGTGTAAGTATGTATACGTGTGAGTTTCTGTTTCAGTGACTTAGTTTGTGAATGTTATCGTGTGTCTGTTTGTGCAAACTTTCCATACAGCTCATTACTACTAATATCTGTACAGCCATGAAAACAATTTCCTGTTGTCCTAATTAACCCTAATACATTTTCTCACCTACAGCAATTAAAAGATAAATAAATGGAAAGACAGTAAAAACAATTCTCTGGTTTTCTTCTGACCTGAAACTAATCTCCTCGGTAGAAATCGTTGGTCAGTTGTAGTAATGTCCCGACGGCGGCATTTGAATGAATTCCTAAGTAAACTGACTAAGACCGTGTATAATAGACTGGTTGGACACCTTAAGAGGACCTGTCCACCTTCAAGATTTGGGCCTCACCCGAGCTACAGATGAAGATTAGGTGACAACGTGATGTGAAGGATGTCGCTCCATATCTGACTCGGACCGGTCACATTTTCCGTCGGTCTAACAGAGAAGGGGAAATAAAGAGCAGGGCGGCCGTCCAGTGAGAATGAAGGCAAATCACTGATGGGTACAGAGCCGGCGATCAACAGAGGAATGAGGAAGAACACAGGGTATTAAATACTGAAATGTCGATGGCACCACAAATCTACATAATAAATGATAACCCGAAGAATAATCTGTTCATGAATAATAGGAAAATATGATTAATGCCCAATATCCGGAGTCTTGATTAAGGTCTTCGAAGTAGAAACTATGGTCGATATTGTAAAATGTAGGTATATTTGCCGTTATCCTTCGTTTAACGGAGATAATTATTTCAAGGTTGGACATGATGGGGTTAATCCAGGTTTGTTTTTTTAATACTTCAGAGAGCCGCCGATCTTTTGGAATCAATTATCCACGACCACTAATTAACAAAAGGGTGAGAGAGGTTCACCGATCGCAGGGAAAGGCCATCATTATGTGGTAAAACACAAACAAAAGAACACCTGAGCAGGTGCTTTGTTCCATCTCTATTAACTTTTTTGTTGGAATTCTTTTATCAGAGGTTCGTTACGCTTCCTTGAAGACTGTTCTAGAATATTCTCCTGTTGATACAAATTAGCAGATATAAGAATTTCGATAATTTTACTTTATAAAGAGAGTTATGACTGGAAAGGTTGAAAAATAAAAGATTAGTTTACTTTAAATATGAGAGGAAAACACAGAGAGGGAGAAGTTATAATTTGTTAAGGATTTTTTCAAATTAACTGATGAAAAAACTATCGTAGTTTAATTAAGGATTTTACTTCAGTTCTTCCACATCATATTTACAAAATCTTTGGTTAATTAGATTGAGCGATACTTTCACACTATGAGAAAATAAGTGTACAATTGTGAAGTCTCCTCCTGCACTGAAGGAGAACAGGTGAGTATCCGACTACCTGCCGAATGTTTACCTCATCGCCATCGCTGTCCACAGAAAGAGAAGTCTGCGATTTACAGGTTTCCTCTTTGCAGCTTAACATGACCCTTTTTCATACCCCGACCGTTGTGTTCAACATTACGACCAGGTCTGTGGTTAGGGAAGACTGCCCCCTACTACACTAAGGGTTAATATCTTCCTAAATCCCTCAAGATTTAAGATAATTTGTCCTCATCGATAGCACAGACGTGGGATGAAAATCAAGGTCGCTTAAGAACTTTACTCCAGACAGAAGTGTCCAGCTGTCAGGCGATCATCATACAGAAGAATGGCGATTGTGTACTAAATTCTATTCGTTACACTAACTCAATTTACTGGCTGTTTTCCAACAAGAGGATCGCATGTCAATAATGGCGGACTGTTCACTCTATAATGTCGCATCAGTTACACGAAAATCCTTCGCCTGTCAGACAACCAGCTCAGTTTGCGACGTCCGTTTAGTGTGGGGAATGTAATCTGGAATGTTCTGTGCCGTTGGTGGAATATGACTCAGCTGTTGTGGTCAGATCGGCTACAGGTGCAGCACGAGCTTGAGATCATGTCGATCATCGCCAATGTAGACGAGAGGTCTTTGCCCATTAGTGCGCTGACAGGAACAGAGAGGGTGCCACCAACTATTAACTGTACACGAAAGAGTTAAATTACGACTGTCAAATCTCTTGTATATACGATACCTTGCTCGTTAGCAGAAGAGATAGAAAGAGACCGATAGAGATTTCGCAGAATGCGAATACAATTTTTATTTCCTATATCCGCCAAAAATCCTCTCTCCTGTCCACGGAAGTTCGGTTGTTGATGCGGGGACCGACTTCGTGAACAGGAACTGCAGCATCAGAAGAGCGGAAAGTGCCGCTGATGATATTTATTAGCATTTGATCTCTATGTGACATCGCAAACACAGGTTTATCGTTAATCTGAGTGTATATAAATTGTCTTTTATTGTACTTCCGTCCAGTAATCGCCCAGCCATTGCTGAGCAGAGTTACGGTGGGAGGAAGGGTCTGGGCTTCATCGGAACTCAAACGAGAGTTTGCGAGAAACCTGAGCGCATTATTATTATTATTATTTATTATTTTATTATTATTATTATTATTATTATTATTATTATTATTATTATTATTTCTAGTGCCAGCGCCGCCTGTCGTTAACTGACGTCATTCTGTTAATGAGCAGCGGAATCTAATCAATGAAATCTGTCTGATCACCGCCGTGAGAGATTCCAGTCCTGTCTAGAAAACATCTCAGGTTATTTCTAAAGAGATCAACGACAGTGGAAGACCATCAATTGGATGTCGGTTCTATCTCTGGAGATGAAGAAACAGATATTGTTTACTGCAGCTTTTCTCCTTTCTCTTTATAGTGCGCACGGGTAAGATGTTTTATGTTTTATACGCAATTAATTTACATATCAATTATTTGAAATAAAGCTTTTGTACGCAGGATAAATCGGATTAAGTAGATTTTCGAAATTATATGCTTGTATCTGCTGTAATTATGCGTGAATACACATCGTCTGAATACACAACTACAAGAGGACATCAGTAAAATATTATATACAGTATATTTTCACCAGTAACTGTTATGTGAAACTTGTTTCACTTTTGCATATATAATTAGACCTTCATTCCAGAGGTGGTACACTGTCTATTCCTGCATCATCAAAATTAAATCACATAATTGATTGGTAACTTTGTTGTTTACCCAAAAATCATTCTATTCTTTGTGGAGACCTGCACAGACGATAGTCTGGTGACGGTACAAAAAATATGCACTCGGCTCGTGTTAAACACCACATCTTTCTACCTTTAAAGGGTATATACCAATAGAGGATTTTCACAGGTGAGTGGAAGCATACCTGTTTCGACTTTTGCGTATGTTCACGTGCCATTCTCGCCTGTGTGGATCGTGTTGAGTGCGGATGCTGCGAAGGATGGGACTTTGATTAATAAAGATATGATATGGTAGACACACCTGCGATAAAAGGTAATTAATTATACGAGTTGAGAGGTTTAAACGGTTAGTCTGAGAAAGTATGGGCAGGGTGAACTATAGCGACAGCACAAAGATGGCAGATAATTGGGATAAAAATCTATTGGCTCACCTGTAGAAATAAAGATATGCTACTGGGCAGGTGAACCATGACCGGATCATCAGTCGTCGGGAATAACGATGAGAGGAATCTCATGTATAGAAAGAATACCGCTGAAGTTCGGCGGCCTTATGAAATGGGTGGTCCGGATTTCACACGTGGCGTGCGATGTTTCATGAGCAGCTAGTTGGTGTGTGAGCAGATTATATTCTATAATGGGAGCAGGATGTACCCGACATTGACATTATAGACTCTGGTCGAGCTTCCAGGAAATTATGTGACATTTTTTGGATCCAGACTCAAGATGCTTTGACCATCTCGCTCCACTACAATACTTTTCCGGACAGAGCCTCTTTTCTGTTGGTCCTAACGTTTATACAGAGTTCTGAATTATACATACATCTAGCATATAGGTCTCCTTTAATTCCTATTTGCTTTATTCTATTTTTCAATACATGACACCAGGTTTCCTGTTTCTTCTCAGCAGGGACAAGAAAGGAGTGATGGTGTCAAAGTACGGGAGGCGAGACCTGACGTTGGACGACAAACTCGGAACAACTCCGGCGTTTTCAATACATGACGTACGCAGTCTTCCGATCTGTGCTGCCATCTGTGAGCAGGACGACTCCTGTACGTCCTTCTTCTACAACAAAATGTCCAGACAATGTCAGGGCCACGACCGCAGTCTCGACTACACAGAACACTTTGAGAAATGTGAGGGCACCAAATATTACAGAATGTATGAAAGTAAGAACCCTTCATATATTTCTTTCTAGACGCTTTGCTGTTTAGATTGCATAATAATTGTTATTACTCTAATTAATAGACTTTGTCAGATCGTAAAACGTCAAAATCATCTCTCTACTAATTGCAATCAGTCGGCATGAAAGAGTTAACATTGCTCTTTCTCCAACAAATAATGTAGTGCTGCAAAGTTGTCAGGAGAGATGATCGACATGTATCCGCTTTCTGCCCAGATTTTTCGTATATGCATATTATAAGAGTGTACATAATTGGAAACTAGTCCTTATTTATTTTAAAAGAAATAGCCTATGATTTTAGCTTAATTAGGTATTCAAAAATGTTTTAAAAACCAGGAAAGTCAAAAAACGAAGAATCTTATCCATTTGACAAACACTTTTAAGAGAAAATGTTCAGTCAGTAAAGTTTACTGTGTGAATAATCTACTTCTCCAATCGGGAATATACATTTACTTTAACCATTGTTCCGAATGTACTGCTATATTTATGTTATATGTACCATTATTTCTTATCGAAACGCCACTATTATTCTTACTAGGAACTCTCAACGTTATCGAGTATATTGCAAGCTGTCAAGCTCCTATCTTCAGCTTCGCTGTATTAGAGCTACGACAGTTTCCACAAGCCTTTCACCTCGTGGTGGCTCTCAAGACAGACCAGATAAGAGCTCTCCGGTCCATGTGAAGACAATTATCGCTAACCGACTCCTCTGACGTCACATAAAAATTTTTTTTAAACGACTGAAAATGAGCCAGCGAATCTACCTGTGGTCACTAATCGAACGCTTTCTTTATCGGTCCACCGAGAATTTCGAGCAGCAGAGACCTCAATAATTTAATCTGAACAGGGCTTATATAAGCTCGGGAGGCCGGCCGTGTTGACATCTCCTCGCTTTATACGCCATTGCGAGCACAAAATTGAAGTCAGATTTCCCAGCCTCGCTTTGAAGAGCACAGTGCTGACGTCAGAGACGGGCCGATCACCGAGTGCGCCTAACATATTATACGAACTGACAAATCTATTACTGATTTTATTATCGCTTCAAAAGGAACCTCTAGAATATTCCAACACTTCCGGATCCAATTACTGTCCTTGTGAGCTGGCAAGTAACTTGTAAGGCGCCATCAGTAGACCATCCTGACATTTTCATCAGGTGCTCTGTTATTTACTGCAGTCATGCCACCTGGATGATCTTCTGGATTTTTAGAATCAGTGTGAAATTAATTCTCATTTTTTTTTAAATTTTTATTAGAGTCGGACGTTAAACCTGCGGGGAAACGCCTTTCGGTGTTTTCTGGCCGCAACATACCGGAAGGTGTACTCACAGAATTGCACTACGTGCCAAGTGCAGCAGAATGCTTGAAGGAGTGTGGGGGTAAAACCGAGATGTGTGTCCGTCTATTACAACCAAAGAGACAGAGAAACCTGCAAAATGTATTTACACGTGTATCTCTCAGGATTACAGGCTTACTTAGTATGGCCTGGATCGGAATTTTACAGACATAACAAAAGTAAGTAAGCAAAAATTCCCCAGTCATGTTTCCCCACTTTCAATTAGCAAACTCGATAATTTTCATAATTTGTTGTATAAAGTTGAAATTTGTTCAGTTGAAGATTTAGTTTGATAATTATTCTTAAAATAATAATAAATGTAAAAGAACTTCAGACTCGTATTTTCTTTAATCGTACAAACTTTAAAAATGGAATCACAGATGAATCTAAAATAATATTATAATGATTCTCTCATGGCTTCATGTTACCTTGGGGCTCTAATCTTCCCCTATTGCCAGTCCATGTTATGCTAGTTCTTCCCTGTAATCAGTCATTCCTTTATCCTTTACCTTCTGATCCTAATCTTCTCTTATTGCCAGTCCATGTTATGCTAGTCCTTCCCTGTAATCAGTCATTCCTTTATCCTTTACCTTCTGATCCTAATCTTCACTTATTGCCAGGTCCATGTTATGCTAGGTCTTCCCTGTAAGCGGATATCCCTTTACCTTTTGGCCCTAATCTTCCTCTATTGCCAGGTCCATTTTATGCTAGGATGTCCCTGTTTCTTATTACATAACAACACCCTTATTTTATGCTGTACAAATCCTTTTTTCCATAAGAAAGTTTGAAATCTTCACCAGTAAATATCCCTATTAGCACCATTTGTTCTGTTAATGTTGTTTAATAAAATTCTGCTTCAGTTATTTTTGGTGAATAAACCTGACACGTTTAATACAGAAACCCCGTGGAGGCCGAAATAAAATAACTGACCATTTCGAAGTTCACCTCAGTGCAGAAATAAACATTTTGCTGGAGGAGTAATTCTGTATGTCGGTTACATGGCAATGGGAAGAGGGGGATCTGCATGCGGGGATGCTATGGTTACCTGTGAACTGTATCGACCATTTTCCAATAGGTTTTGGCTCGAGAGTTATAGAAAACTTTGAAATGAATAATAATAATAATGCGATTATATTCCCCTTTCGAAGCAAATAAATGACAGATTTACCAAGAAATTATCAAATATATTTTGATACAGTTAGTAAATGCATCAGCTAGGATGACCTGGTAGCTGCCTACTAGGAGCGACACATCATCAGTCAGGTGTTGCCACATTAAGCTGAATGCCCTGTTTACAGACAGTCTACAGACGTTCCGTGTCCTCTGCATAGTTAAAGGGATGTGCACCACGTGAACTATCACCGGGTTAGACTTTCAAATAAAAAATCATCGACATTTCTCCAAAAATTACCTTTGCCGTTCTCAAAACAAAATAAATATATAATTGTTCCACAAAGTCTTTATATGAATTTTATGTCACAAAGGTGAGAAAAAGGTGTCGATTAACTACTCGAATCTTCGCGCTTTTCGAACTGTTTGCAAACAGAAAAGGTTGCGCCAGGCTCTAGGGTTTCTTCTCATCCCCTCTTATTGCTGGTGTTGAAGGTTTGACATGTATGTCAGTGGTCTCGAAAGGGTTAACAAATTATTAAATAAGATAACCTTCTTATCGTTTAGGTTATTGTGTCGAAGACCCAAACTACGTCAAATATCCTGCTGCAAACACTTGCTTTAAGTTATACCAGATAAGTCGTAGTTGGGGAGAAGCGAAACTAAAATGCCAGACCAGGAATGAACAACTGATTGCAATCGATACTGAAGAAGTAGAGAATTTTGTGGAAAACACTATACTAAATTCAGGATGTAAGAAGCATCTTTTCTCTTTTTTCATATCTCCTATTTGTATCGATCGAACTGTGGTAGCTTGAATTATTACTTGTGCAGTTAGCATACCTGTTGATCCTTGTTACTAATAAAGTAGCAATAATAATCATATTAATTCTGAAATGACTTGACGAACATCTGTTGGTTAGTTAAGGGGTTAATTGTTGATCCTTGTTACTAATAAGTAGCAATAAGTCATATAATTCTGAAATGACTTGACGAACATCTGTTGGTTAGTTAAGGGGTTAATTGTTGATCCTTGTTACTAATAAAATAGCAATAATAATCATATTAATTCTGAAATGACTTGACGAACATCTGTTGGTTAGTTAAGGGGTTAATGCCCTTGTTTGCTCCAACTCTTCAAGTTTCTAGGAAGACGATTCACCTGTTATACTTGGCATTCTTAGAGAATTGCATACACTCTTAATGTCGCACCGAAACTTGAAATTTGTAACGAGTTTTGTTAACTATTAAATGATATAAAGCCAGTTTGAAAATCATAAAAATTTAGAAAATGTACAAATATACAAAAGTAATATTAATTTTAGATAACTGTTATTAGACCTATAAAAGGTGGAGATACGGCTTAAAAAGTAGCGACGCTTGAAGGTAAATGTTCGTTCTCATCTACTCTCATCGGAACTAGTATCAAAATTATTACTCCTTTAAATTGTGGTAACTTTGAGACTGGAGATAACTGGTTTGATCGAATAATACTGGTGAAAACTTTAGAAATTGTTAGTTTTATGTAAACTCTTTCCGATTCTTCAGAAATAAATGAATTTGATAATATGCATAAAAAGACTTGACGGACAAAGCCTTATATTGAAAGAGGTCTAAACCCGTTAACCAGAGTATGTAATGAAATAGGCTTCAAAACACAGAGAGACTCTTCAGACTTTTCTCATCACTGATATTCCATCATTACCTTATTTTCTTACTGCCAAGGCGTCAAAGCAGGAAACAGTTTTTGGATTTCTCTAAGATTACATAAAAGTAATTACTTTCGAAAATTATCCAGGTAATTTCCTTATCTGATATTAACTTTTATGCTGATAGATCGATTACAAATTGAATATTGTTAAATTTGTCTACAGTGGAGCAAAGGGTTAGAAATCAAATTTTTTATATTATGATTTCAGAAGTTTCTCGATTTCTGTTTATAAGACCAATCTGTCTTTTCTGTCTTTGTTAGATAGTTATATGCATTACCATATTGGAATAAGAAGGAACGATGGAGGGCAATATGTTTCCGTAAATGGAGATCCTATTCTGTACAGCGACTGGAAAGACGGGAAACCGCAAGGAGATGACAACCGACGCTGTGTGTCTATTCTGTGCATCGATTATAAATGTTCCTGGGAAGCTGTTAGCTGTGACGCAGTCTATACGCAATATATTTGTGAAAAAAAATTTTAATCACTTCACTAAGATATGTTTGCAAACACTACAGGAACTATATGTCATATATGATGTAACAAATATTGGTGTTCAAGCGAATTTCTCGTGGACACCAGCCGCACCATGCAATCTTTTGCATCCGGAAAGAAGTCCCACGACACCAGGTGATGTTCTCTGACTGATGTAACCAGTGATGAAATCGTAAAAGACGTTCCACTGTTCTGCGTCCAAATTTCTTTTTAAATGTTTTATTGTTAATGATAAACAGTTCAAGCACATTTGACAAACTTAATTATCAGTTTTAGCCCATTAATTTCAATATGAATTCCTACAGAGCAAGACATTTTTCTTCTTCTGTTTTTTTTTTATAAAACCTGAATAAAAATTAAATCGTTTTATTATATAAATGAAGATGAAGAAAGATTTTCTTGTTAAAATTTGTGAAATCCTGTTCTCATTTAGTTTCGTCAGTTTTTGTTTCACTCTAAATTTATAAAATGTTTAAAGTTTTGGTCTATAATTGTTGTTTTAGAGGTTTTTTCCTATATGATGCTAAATATATATGTAGAGGTACACACAATTAAACTTTTGTTAAATAGTAAAGCGCAATATTTGTGCAAATTACCTATAATTTGCTATTTTTGTTGTCAATTAATTTAACAATAGGTATTTTGCATTAAATTAGAATTGAAATCTTAACTGAAATTTTGTTGTTTTTTTAAAAAAATTCTCGTTATATTGAATTGTTCTAGAGATAAAAATAGAACTCATAATAGCCAATAATTTACATAACAAAATATAAATTCCAAATCGATTATTTCATTAAATAGTTGACAATTTTGGGAAAAGAACAAATGATTTGTGTTGATGCAAAGAAATCAGTTGCTTTTCGGAATAAAATATCACGTGGCAAGCGATTGGATTCGATCGAAAAACTATCGTCTCACGAAGCAGTATTTAGCAGACGGAGTTCATTGGTAACAAAGGAAAATGTCACCCGTCTGTTCGATGGCACGGAAACTAAAAATCGACTTTTAGCAATTTATCGCCAGATTCTGACCTCGAACATATAGAAAATAAAGAAACATTCAAAATAAGCTGAAGACAGCAGCAAAAGAAGCTTCATAATCTTGGCTTATTTATTTATTATTACACAACAACGAATTCGTACAGTTTTTCTGAAAAACATTTAGGTCAGTTATTAGAATGTTATCAGTAATAATGAGAGCATGGAAACAGTCAGCATGATGCCAATAAACTATTACATATCAATAAAAAGAATGTAAAGTTTAAGCATTTAAAAAAATTAATTCACTATTGGAAATTTGTCTAAATCTAAGCACATATATGCAATAGTTTAAAATAATGCCAGTCTAAAGTTGAGCGCATACGATTTAGCACCATGCATCTACTGCTTTCTCTCTCTGTGATAACATGTGCGTGAGAATATGAATGAGTATGAGTGAGTGATTTGTTGTATGTGAGTGTAAGCGTGAGTATGAGTGAGTGAGTGAGTGTTTGTGTATGTGTGTGTCCCTTTCTCATAATTCATGTTAAATTCCTTATAATTTATTTCTATTTTCCCAAGATTAGAACCTAAATCCGTCTTCTGTTTATACAAACACAGATCTGTCAGTGATTCGACAACAAATCAACGTCTGTGCGTCAAACCGGTGCATGATGCTGTATCATAGGACTCGCCTGCAGACTCAGACAGACCGTGAAACATCACGTGCTGAGGGCGGAAACTTGAGTTTCACTTCCCCGTCCACTGCCTCCGCCCTCTGACATAGCGATTAGCCAGACAAAGATTCTTGGAATGATTTTTTGAAAAACGAGCCGCTAAACGCTACGGCAGGAAAATCAATCTACAATAGTAAAAATCCGTTTTAAAGGCCACAATTGTAAAGGAATCTTTGGTATATTTTATCTCGCGTGATGACAGTGGGTCGGACCACCGGCTTTACGCACGCGCTCCAGGCAACAGAGTTCGGAAAGAACCTTTCTCCGCCCGTAGGAATCAGGCGATTTGGACAAACTTCGGCGTTCGTGTCAGGAAATAAGGAATCCACAGCTTACGACCAAACGGAAACAAATGCATAACTTTCTAATAAATAGCGAAATAAACTCTGTAAATAATTGACATTCAGCCAGAGGTGAAGAATGGAGGTGAGGTTATTATCCAAATTTAATAATACGGATGCGATATTTCGGGTAAATCCTTGCGCCTCTTTGTATTCCTTATACACGACCGCAGACAGAGAGGAAGGAAACGTTAAGTTAACCGTTATATTTCTGCACAGAACCATCAACTTCGTCAAGCATTTTTCGAAGTAAAAATAATAGGAGAATTTTTTTTAATGTTCCGTCTAATAAATTTTAATTTTGGATCTTATGAATAACCACTCGGTGTTATGAGGGTAGCTGGAGGCTTCCGTGTTGTTTGCGGCTGATCGGGTGGAAGCTTTGTGGATCCGGGTATATGCATTCCCCCGATTTCTTTTGCTCTTATAAACTCGTTTTGTGCATTCATGGATACGTCAACATCACCTTCGTTGATACATCGAAGAGGTCGAGTAACCTTTGATTTTATTTCCTCTCCTCTGTGCTGGAGATCGTTAGCTCCTGAATACAAATTTAGTTTAATTCCCCCTACAGCTGAGTAGACGAAAATATAGAGAAACAGAGGTCGAGTTTATGCAGCAGAATAACCAGGAATTTACGGTTTATGTTTGATGAAGTGGAAAATCTCCGTCACCTTGTATCTATTATTGACTTCTCTCGTGTTTGATCTGTAAATGTTGGCAAAACAAAATCCATAATCAGGTGTTCAATAATTAAAGTTGCGCTTGTAAAGTTTACAAATTTGAATGACAACTTAACATGAGGTGGCTTATATTTCATTGCCATTATAGGAAAGGCAGCTACGCGGGCGATTCCTGGTGATAATTCAGGCGGCTGACTTGGCTGTTGGATGAAAACGGATACAGCTGCGTGCTTCAGAACATTTTTGTACGCATCCATGCACGATCTGTTTACCATAGCGAGGAATAACCGACGCCTTATACCAGTGATTCCCAACCAGTGGGTCGGGACCCCTGATGGAGTCGCCAAGTCTTTTCTGCGGGGTCGCGGAACCCTGGAAGTATCAGTTTCTGTCGTAAGACTGAGTCAAGGAAACTGTTCATCAGTATGTATCTGTTTTGTTTATATGAACAATGTTTGCCGGTTTATAAGACGCACTTTTTTCCAGAAAAAAGCTATACAAAAATTACCCTGCGTCCAATACAGCGGCATCACCGATGGGAGGCCGGACGTCAAAGGTATAAGGCTTGTCTCCCACGGCAGGCACTCCCAGTTGCATCGCAGACCTCTGTGGTAACACATTTGCATCACCGGTACCCTGTAGCTTCCTGTCGCTGTGCCACCCTCATAGAAACACGGACAATACACGCTGGCGACAAAGGCCGGAACTCTAACTGTTACCACAGTAAGACTGACGCAATCGAGCCACGCTCCCATTGGCTAACGCCATTGGGGCCTGCAGCCAAAAGACTCGGACCACGACACATGGGGCAGAGCACACTACAAGGACTGGACTGTGACTTCGGCCGGATGCACACCAGCCTGCTCGATTTTAGGCAAACTTGGGAACCAAACTCAATATATTCAAATAAAACTCTTATTTATGTGATTTTTCTTCAATTACGGAAATGTAGCAGGGGTCCGCAGGTCTTTTGAGTATTAGCAAAAGGTCCACGAGTCCAAAAGGTTGGGAACCACTGCCTTATACTCTTTAGCAATAATAAAAAAACATCATCAACATCAATAACGAAATTCAAACCTAAACTCAAGGAAGTAATTGTGAGACTGGAAGACAGAGTCACTACTAAACTAAATTAAATGCTCATTGGAGCATATAATAATAGATAGAGACCTATGGATTTGTTTAAGTTGATTAGGGAATCTCGTACTCTGAGAGATCAAGCGACGTTAACAGTTTCACACATATGTTCTATACAGTTCCATGAAATCTCTTCAAGTATTCATAGTATACGTTCTCTTAATTCATATTTTGTATATTCTCAGTAGGTACATCAGAGCGATATCCTGAGAATATATGTAAATACTATTCGCTATCTCAGAGCAGGAGGTATTCACTTTCTCACAATTATAAAAATGTATTTTTTTACCATGATGTAAGAAAACGATGACTTAATTTTCACCTCGCGCTTCGCCAGTGCTGTCGACTTTAATGTTCAAGGCGATACGCAGTTTTGAATCCATAAAATACTTTTTTAAAAATCCGTTAGAAAGAAGCAATAAAAACCACTTTTTGCTTTATTACCATTAGGGGATTCCTTTTTGTCCGTCTCTGATGTTAATATTAATGATGGAATAGGAAAATATTGTTTCATATTAAATTATCTTCGAAATCTTTTAAAAACTTCTATTCTTTGCTAACAGAATCAAGGGATATTTCCACACTCCGAATTATTCCCTTTTTACACAAAATTTATGGAAAATTTAAAATCGTCTTCTTTTTAAACAATTTTTTTTTGCTTTTATGTAAAAGTAAAAAGTAAAATGAATTGCAAACAAAAGCTTGTTTATCTACTATTCTATCACAATCGCTCATATCATTCTGACCACGTGTCTGCTCTCGTGCAGTATACACGGACTACTCGCTTCTCTGGATTCCTTTTACCGAAGTTGGCTGATCAGCGGTAATTGACTTGAAACGTGAAGTGATTCCCGCTGACAGATCACAGTCATATCAGTATGACAGCCAGAACATAAAACAGCTCTTTGTACCACCTGGTCATTGGTCAATCGGCGACCATTGATGAGGTGGTTTTGAATCATCTTCTGCTGGACAAAGGGCGCGCACATCTGAAGCACGTGGTGTATACGTCATTAGTTACCATGTCTGTCTGTTCGACACAATAGCCCTCCCTGCAGAAGGGAAGTACCTTTGTTTGCACAAGATAGAAGAAGAGGTGTTGTTATCGAATTGATCATTGATCACCAGTATGTAGGGGCGACTGATTACAGCTTTGCATCTATTATACACTCCGGTATTTAATGTGTATATCACATTTATTAGTTTCCTGGACACGAACAATTTTTATGTTACCCTTCAAAATATTATCATTCTATAATCAATTCAAAATATATAGCTAAATCTAGAATATCTGAAATCATATCGATTTTCGTTGTGTCTTCAACCAGTTTTGAACACTCAATTAGATTGGAAATGTACCAGGGTAGTCGGAATGTTAAGAATTACTGGAAAATCAGATCTTTGCTTCCGTGGTCAATTAAGTGAAACTTTATATTGTTTCTACTGTCAGAACAAGAGCGGAACCTTTCCTTAACTGATCTCAGTCTTTTAATGAGCAGAGTAAATCAGTCAGAAGAATCGGTCCAGTCACTGCAGACATAGAGGCTTGCAAACCTCACTCAAACAAATCTCAGGTACATTTCAAGAGAGCATCAACTTGGATATCGGATCTCTCACTGTAGAAGAAGAAACAATTATTGTTTACTGTAGCATTTATCTTGACGACTCTTTATAGTGGACATGGGTAAGATTGGTTACATTCTCTTATGAATTATTTAAGCTAATGCTTTTGTACTCAGGATAAATTTGATTAGGTACAATAGCCTAAATATATGATTGCATCTACTGAAATCATACATGAATAAACATCATATGAATAAAAAACTACTGAAGGACATCAGTTTATATATTGTAAGAACTACATTTTCACCAGCAAAAGTTATAAAATTTATTTCACTTCTCTATAAAAAAATAAGACATTTAGAACAGTGATCGTACATAGTCTAGTTCAGCATCAGCCAAATCAAATCATATAATCAATTTGCTAACGTTGTTGTTTGCCCCAAAATCATTTAACCTTTTGTGGAGATCTGCACAAAAGATACAAAATCTACTGGTGACATTAGATAAATATCCACTCCGCTCATGCTAAACATCACTACATTTATTTGTTACCTGAAAAGGGTTTATACCGATAAAGAATTTTCACAAGTGAGTGGAAACATATCTGTTTTGATTTTTGCTTATATATTCATGAGACATTCTCGTCTGCTTGGATCATGTTTTGTGCGGATGCTAGAAAGGATTTACTTTTGAAAAATAAAAGATGATGTGGAATAAATAGCTGCGATAAGTGGTAAGGAATTATAGGTATTGAGAGTGTTAACCGGTCAAGCTGAGAATGTATGGCCATGGTGTCCTATAACGACAGCACGATGATGGCAGATAACACTGGACAACAAAATCAACTTTTTGTCTGCCACTGAGCAAAATGTGGGTGATCTTAGCTAAATTCTGGGTGTTGATTTCAAATCTGTGATCAGAATTTGGCTGGGACGTCAGGTTTTTGATATGGAGGAATTCCACCACCAGCGCTATATTATGACTTATGTAATATGAACTATATAAATCTTGAACAACAATGTTTGGTATTCAGATGCTTAATGTGAAACATATTTGTCATGATCAGACAACAGATGCATGAGAAAGACTGATAAAAGCAGTATGGAAGATATGGAACGCATTTAACTTACATAGTAGGTGCATTTCAAATGTTAGATATACTTGGTTTATCGGTAATAAGGACAGAAAACTCTCCTCATAAACAACAATCTGAAAAATCACTATTGATGGAGACCTTATACCTGCAGAAAGGAACCAAAATATACTTTGTTTTTATTTATTAGATCAAGCGGCTTGTCTCCTGCAAGTGTTTATTGTGACCTTTTCTTTACGATTTCTCGTGGATATTCAAAGAACGCATCCTAGCTTGTTTCAGGTGGTATAAGTTTTGGATGCTTTTCTCTTTATATCAGATATCCTGCAGTAAGGAGATCAGTTTAATGCATTGTCACAACGACTAATAGCAGTTACGCACGCAGCTCTGTATCACTACAGCTAAAAGAACAAGTGTGAAATTAGTCAGTAGTTTCTACTATAAAATCACAGGACTCCTTCCTGTCATGTACAACATCGAGAGAACAACTGGTGTCTGCTAACTACTGATTACAGTTTTTTCCAGCGCATTTGAATGCTTGCATCTCGATATTTCACTGAAGGAAAGAAGGAAATCAATAACTTATGTAAAATAAAAATTTTACTCTTTTCCCAAATTGACTTGCAAAATGCCAATAAATATTTAATATTTGTGAGTAGTAAATAATTCAAATACATAGTGCTAAAATAGTTTAAAACAATACGGAATTGCACATCAGTTATATATATATATCGTATCCTATAGGAAAAAGACAAAAAACAATTAGAGCCCAAAACGTCAAACATTTATTTAAATTTGTGTAACAAAAACAAACAAAACTAAGTGAAAAACGAATTTTTAAAATTTATTTTTAAAAGTGGTGATCCATCTTCATTTAAATGACAAAATTATTTAATATTCATAAAAAGTTTTACAATAAAAAACAAGTATAAAGCCGTAATTTTATGCAAGAATTCACTTTGAATTTAATTTCCTAAAATACATCATTAAGTTTGTTACGACAGTTTGAACTGTTCATCTTCAATGTTTTCACAAATCATTTAACGTCTGAACAGAACAGTGAAACAACTAAACAAGTTTTATTAGGGATTACATCAGGCACAGATTGCATCCACTTGGTCTCTGAAACTTCTTTCCAGAAGCTTGAGAGTGAATGGTGCACCTGAGGTTCACAGAAAATTCCCATGGTTACCAAAGTTTGTCACATCCTATCAAATACATATCTTTTGTAATGATCGCCAATAAGAGTACTACTGACATGTTAATAAGGCGATTTGAAATCTTTTTCGCAGATGAAGTTCTCTCGGACAGTGTAACAGTCAACAGGTTCCCATTTACCTCTGTAGAAACCAAACTTAAGGTGCACACAGCGTCGGTCGTCTCCCTCTCCAGGTTTGCCGTTTTTCCAGTTGCTGTAGACAATTGGATCACCATTCAGGTATACATACTGCCCAGCATTATTCCTCCTTGTTCCAATATGATAACTCCTGTAATCATCTAATAGAAACAGACAGGCATAATAACAGACTAAGTAACCTAAATGGCTAACATTTTAAAGTAGATAGTTTTTGTTTTACCTAAAAAATACTGTAAGTATTTTATGTTAAAATAAATTTTAACTATTAAAAATAAGAATTATACATCGATAGTAATAAGAAAGATTTAGAAACCCCTTTCTGTGATTTTAAGCCTGTTTACTTACGTCATTCGGTTAATGTGTTTATATATCAATTAATATAAGGTTTTAGGCACCACGAGATTTATAAAACTATCTGAAGACATTTACGAATCTTTAAATATTTTTATACTCAAAAAGAAACCGATAGTAAAACTCCAACCAATACTATTTTGTTGAAACAATGCATGCGAGACTAGAATGTAGGAATCTATTTATTTAAACTTCAAATTAACCAAATGTTTAGAAAGTATGTTTTGAAATTAGCATCTGTGAGTGTAGCCGAGAATCAAAACTTCCCTCAAAAAGCCAACGTTATTTTACTTGTTTCTCTATATTTTATAGGTTTAGTTCAAATTCTCCTAACCGTGGAATATTATTAATGTCCCTGTTCATGTCTCTTATTTCCAGACTGGTAACATCATGGGTAAATTAACAAAACTGGCTTGAAATTTTTCACCACAGTTTCGTCGCATTAAATTTATATTCCCTTTTCTTTTAATCAGATACCACAGCTGATCTATCTTTTAGTTCATCCGAAAGTTCGATGCATTAAACGCATCAGGTCTCTCGGTAAAGAACAGATTCGATTGTATTAACCCTTACGCGGTCTAATCTCCACATTTATTTCTATAGTATTTACAGTGATACATCGATCTTACCCGGAATTTACGATCGCATTTCACATCACATCATTTAATTCTGCATCAAAAGTATTATAATGGTATATGCTATTATGTACAGACAACTAAACGAGACGACAATACCACGGTATCTGTATCGCATCGTATTACTTTAGTGAGACTACAGGACAATCGGTCTATAAACGGCATCGCATCGCGAATAAAAGGAAAAAATATGTATTCAGCGGAATTCGGTTGTTAAAATGCGTGATGTTCGAAAAGTTTAATTTCGCAAACTTTAACTGCAAGAAAAAGTGAATTAAAAGACGAAAAACTGCTGCTTACATCCGGCATATCCGATGGTGTACTGAACAGCTTTATTTTCATTCTCACTCTCGAATGTCATAAGATGACTATCCAGAGATTCACATTTAGCTTTCGCTTCTTCCCAGGTAAGACTGTCCAGGTAAAATTTGAAGCAGGTCTTTCCATTAGGATAGCTGATGAAGCTTTCGTCTTCATCACAGAAACCTATACAATAATAATCATTCTTGTTATTTTATAATAAAAAACAGGCAATTTTCTACATCAGCAAGAGAGGATGGATGGACACAGGACAGAAGGTGTAGCAGCATCAAAGTTTGATGACACCTCATAATGTGTAAAGAGATCAGTGATATATTTCTCATCTTTGCAGGGTAGCGTTTTATATTTCTGAAAGGAAGAGTGTTTTTCTCACTAACAGATGTATGCATTTTAGAATCCAAATAGTGGATCTTAGATAACATGTTTATTTCTGAACTCAGCAAAATATATCATTATACCCGTATATGACTCTTATGAAAGAAACAAACCGTCAGAATGTTCGGTAAAGACTACTTAATGATGAGAACAACATTTTGGCCTGTGTTAAGGATTTGTTAGAGCCAATATATAAACAAATAAATATATTCGTAAATCTGAAAAAAATTATTAGAAAACACTAAAGAGGTCGTCGGATGACCCAGGCAGCATAATAGATTATGCAAACACAGCTCAGTAATCCAGATGTAAAGAAAATGCGTCCAGAGGCGAAAGAAATATTTCAATTTATAGAGCAGAAGGTCCAAAAAAAATTGTAGAGTAAATTCACCCAACTGTTGTCAAATAGTTGAAAATACTGATTCATTTACCTGGATGTCTTCACTTTCTGCAGTTTTGACACTAAGTGTATCGTTGGTTATGTTCACCTCTAAAATCACCATCATTCTCCTCCTGGTAGAGTCCGTACACGTTTTTCCAGCTTAACCTGTTCGGTCTTTGCTATGTAGAGACAGATTCGTCTCCTAAGCCGTGTAAATGCTAGAAGTTATCCTCTGGCAGCAGCTAATAGAATAATTCTATTCAGCTGACATTACTCATCGTGGACATAAATCTGTGAGCCGAGAAACTGCGAAAACACTGTCAGTTTCAACGGTTGCAGAAGACTAATTCTATTCAACGACTAAGCTCTCACTGTCCCCATCCATCGCTGTCCGACTTATGAAATTATGCGAGATTCGAGGTGTACACGCTCGTGACCCTACCATCGCTAGATTCAAAGGTTTCTGTGTCTAACGATAAAGCTCAGGTAATAATACCACAGGTAGATAAGGCACTATGGCATCATATACCTAGAGTAAAATCATAAGGCCACGAGTCAGAGTTAGCAGTTCGGACGATGGTAGACTACGTGAGGAAAACTTTGGTGTATACAGTTGTCCCCCGGTATTCGCGGGGAGTTACGTCCCTTGAGCACCCGTGAAGAGTGAAAAACCGCGAATATTGGATGTGGTCCATAAAAATGCCTATAAACTATAAAATATAATGTAAATTATAATTTAAAAATATAAGTAAATATATAATAATAATTTAATAAAAATACAACACTCAGCGAAACACTCGATGAGATAGCTACACGCGGTAAACTGGGATGATGCGGGGCTGGGGCTGCATCTGCCTGAGACAGCGCCTCGTGAGCAGCAGCCAATCAGCAGCGAGGAGAAATGAATAACGCTCTCGGATTGGCTACTTTCAAACCTCCAGCCAATAGCGTTTATTTTATATTCATATTTTGCTGAATTTACGTTAGTATTTATATTACAAAATTAGTAAATTATATTGGTATTAATAATTTAGCGTTAAAAAGCATGAAAAAATATATATTGCCACGAAAAAATTCATATGAAAAACGGGGAAGATATTTGCGATTCCGCGAATTTGCGGGGGTTTCCACGAACAATTATTAGGTAGGTTCTAAGGAAAATTCCGCGAATAACCGGGGCCACGAATGCCGAACCGCGATTACGCGGGGGTCGACTGTATATAGAAACAGTGTCCATCTTTTAAACCAGTGATGAGCAACCTTTTCATGATGCGGGCCAATAGTGAACTTCGTAGGCCTCTGGAGAGCCACATACATTTTTCTTACGGAGTTGCAGGCTCTAAGCCTGGTGAGTACCAACACACTCCATAACATCCCCTTTTATGACACATTAAAGTCATTTTTATGCCAAAATAAAAGAAAATATATATATTGTATGACGATTTTTATTAATACTACTTTTTAAGCAGCTCAATGCGACACTTGACTCTTTTCGTTCACAAGTTTTTCTATGTCCGGCTCGATCTGAGACGTTGCGATGCGCAAGGATCTCTCCATGCGTTCGCCTCACAGCCGATTTCGAAGCTTGTTTTTCAGCACCTGCATTTTTGAAAAACATTGCTCATAGATGTAAGTGCTGCCAAACAGGCCTACCATCTTCAAAGCATGGTTTGACAATTCGGGAAAACTCTTCCTTGGTAGGTAGAGCTTGTAAAAGTCAAGGAGCGGCACATCGCGGAATTTTGCTCTCATTTCAGTGCTACACTGAAGATCAAGAAGCTCCACTTGAAGCTCTGGAGGTGCACTTTCAGCACTAACATCGAAAGGAATGGAAAAGATGTTGAAGGTATCCTCGCATCTTCTTAGATCTTGAATACGGAAGTGAAATTTATCCTTGAGTTTCCGAACCTCTTGCATATTTTGCTGAATCATCTGGATTTTCCTTCCTCAACCTTTCAAAATGAACAAGGTCATTGGAGCAAAGTTGTGATTCCCACAGCGACAACATGGATTCAAATGCCTTGATCTTGTCAAACATGGCGTGGATGAGCTGATCCTTTCCTTGGAGCCTCAGATTCAGTTCACTGAGATGCTGAGGAAGTTCGATCAAAATGCAAAATCGCACATCCACTCGCGATCGCCAAATTCCTTCACTGGCTTCCCCTTCATATCTAAGAAGAGTTCACTTTTTCCTTCAAATCATAAACTCGCTTGAGCATCTGACCAAGGCTTAGCCATCGCAATTCAGCATCACAAACCACATCTCCATAATCAGATGCCATGTCACTCAGCAACTTTCTGAATTGGCTATGATTCAGTCCATTTGATCTGATGAAATTCAAAAGCTTCACAATAACTGCAACAACATTTTCCATCCCCAGAGATTTTGTACATAACTGCTCTTGATGAAACAAACAGTGAGACAAAAATAACTCACGACCAGTCAGAGCTCTAGCTTCTTGAGAGATGAGAGTTGTTAAACCGTTGTTCTTTCCAACCATTGATGGGGGCCCATCAGTTGCAAAGCCACTCAGCCTCTTTGAAGGTAGCCCCAACCGCTTCAGTACTTTCACCAACTCTTCTTTCAAATCCGCACCGGTTGTTAAGCCCATCATTCTCACCATACCCGCTAACTCCTCGGTTATGTTAAATTTAGCATCAATGCCTCGAATGAAGACAACCAGTTGAGCTACATGGGACACATCAGTGCCCTCGTCCAATGCTATGGAAAACCACTTGAAATTTGATGCTCTGCATTTCAGGATGTCTTCAATGTTCTTTGACAGTCGTCTACCCTCCTACCCACAGTAAACCTTGACAGGCTAATTTTTGAAATAATAGCCTTCTTATCAGGAAATGCTATATCAGCAACAGCTTCAAGGCATTCCTTCACCATCTCGCCATCACCAGGACTTTGGAGACCAAATAACCGGCAAGTACCAAAATGTCTGCCTCAGCAGTGGCTTTCTTGAAGAGATTTTGTTGGCCTGCAAGACGTTTTTCAAAATTCCAGCACCTTATCATTCCGCATCTGTCCCTGAATGGTACCGTATTTAGATGCAAGCTTTGTACCATAATGTCTCCTGACATTATATTCTTTAAGGACAGCCACAGATTCATTGCAAATTAAGCATTCTGCGGTCTCCTTAACACTGGTGAAGAAACACTCTGAGGTCCAACTATCGTAGAATTTGCGTGATTCATCCTCTACTTTTTGCTTTTCCTTCTCAGAGGCCATGTCTGATGGTCAGAAAAATCCCGACATGCACACAAATTTGCTACACGTGATGATGCACCTATCGTCACTCTCCTAGCAATGGAAATGTGACAATGTTGCCGGTTGTTGGTGCCCAAGTTGATGTAGAGCTGAGCTGGCTAGTGCGCGTCCGGCCTGAGTCCCCGTCTAGTCCTTGCCGCGTGCTCCCCGCAGGTGTCGAGGTCCCAATCTTTTAGCGGCCTGTGTAGCAATTTCAGATTACTCACACTTCACCTTATCCCTCCGGTAGCTTCATTCAAATCGATTTCAAATTACCGGGGGTAGCTTGAAGTCTTTATACCGGCCCCAATAGCGTTAGCCAATGGGAGCGCGGCTCGATTACGTCAGTCCTAGTGCGGTAACGGTTAGAGTTCCAGCTCCCTTCGCCAGCCTGTATTGTCCGCGCTTTTATCATGGCGGCGGAGCGACAGGGAGCTACAGGTGGGGTTGTGATGCCAGTGTGATTTACCGCAGAGGCCTGTGACGCAAACGACAGTGCCTGCCGTGGGAGACGAGCCTGCGGGCGACAGGTGAAAAACAGGAAAATAAAATTACTTTGCCAAAGCCCAACGGGCCGAACATTAGGATGTCGGGGGCCGCGGATGCTCATGTCTGTTCTAGACAGTTTCAATACCAATAGAAACTGTTAATATTGGTAAATATCGCTGTAACAACGAGAAGTAATTTCAATTTTCGTCTCATTTATACCAAATGGAATATCTGGACTCCTGAACCTCGCTGGACCGTTATTTAAATATATGCCTCAGAGATACTCTGGATTCGGGAAACCGTTGGAATTTCGAGATGACTTCTGCATATCAAACGATACCTTCTTGTACTGCTGTGCAAACCTGTTATTGGACTTTGAGTGGAATGTGTTCACACAAACTGCTGACTTTACCTCTTCCTATTACAGACGAATTCTAGCAAATATAAATATTATATTCATATATATTTATCTGATTTACTTTATCCAGAAAAAATAAACGTTTAAATTTCCAAAATAAAACAACCAAAAATCTTTTTTAAATCCCGATGATCTAAATGTGCTATTTTTAGAACACCAAAGGATTTTGTGGTAAATAAAACCGACGTCTGATTTAAACGTTCGTGACGATGAAGGTTCAGCTTTAATAGCGCATTAAAGTTCGTTCTTAGCGAGTTCAGAACAATCGTTACTCCCGCAGCCAAATATCAACCGTCCTTCCTTCCGAAAAATGTTCATTATCTTTTTTTACGAGAAATCTTTTTTATTTTACCCCGGATCTTATGGAATTGCTGAAGTTAGATTTCATGATTATTTAAATAAAAATGGCATGAAATGTATAGAATTCTTCTTTAACAGAGTTACCAGGACAAATGGCGCGCATGAGAATCCTTACAAATTACGTTGATAAAATTCCTTTCAGTAAGAACGGGTTTTTGGTGGCATAAATCGATTATGATATTATTTAAAAGAATAAAGGTTACCATATATTCTGTTTACTTACTCTTGGCATGTCTGTAGTATTCAATTCCTTGTCTCTCCTCCAGAAACTGAATGTCTTTGAGAAACACCGCATCGAATAATTTGCACATGTTCCTATCTTCCTGGTTAAAGGAGAGGAACACACAAGCAGCTTTCTCACCGCACTTCTTAATGCATTCTTTCACACCTGGAATGCCGTACAATGTCCTTATTAGATTTGTGGCAAGCTTTCTATTGGAAAATTCCGTGAGGTGTTTGCTTGTGTTTCTGATGCTTGGTTCTGGAATAACTGCAAAAATTAAGACTTTGTTTATACTGATTTCAAAACCAGTTTTAACACCAAAGAGTTTACATGACTTAAATAACGAACTTTCCACCTTCTCAATACAACAGATGGTTTACTACGAGACTTCACCAACACTGATGGACTGACTGATGTTCGGTTGATGCAATGATGATCTTTCCAAATTAATTTTCCAGCTCTCATCATCATTCAATGTTCAAAGAAATGGCTGCAGTTTTGAAACCTGCTAAAAAGGAAAACCCTTTTAAAACTATTATTAAAATAGAAAGGTTCATTGCTTTCTTCTGCACTTGGCATCTTGGCTCAAAACGTGAACCAGAATGTCGATTGGATGATTTCAACTTCTGTATCGGTGGAGTTATGAAATTAAACTAAACGAAATTTGAATATCAGGAAAGTTTAACAAGATTTGTGCCTAAAGTAATAAACCTTCACCTTAATTAGGCATAGAAATTATTTTCTTCAGATAAACTGGTAAGATTTTTTGTAAAACAATGAGAGGGAACACGTGTGGAGAAATCGATGTACTAGCACACCATCAAAGATGTTAATAAAAGCAGGAAAAGGTACAACTTGTCAAACCCTGTCCAGTCGACTTTCATAATATACTGCACAATCATTTACATGGTATAGCATACAAAAACATTAAAATACCAAAAAATACAAAGATAACTGAACCTCTACCATGAAGATATTAGTGCACCAGCTATCAGCACTAAAGTAAAGGTATTTTCACGACCTGAATAGTAGAGTTTCCTCATAGAGAATTTCACTGATAAGGACATTTATATACAAAAGAATTTTCAGAAAGTCACCATAAATTAATCGTCTTATTTTCTCCCCGCTTTTAAATTTACGATTAACTAATTTAGTGAATATTGTGGAATTGATTCGGAAAATAGAGAAAAAAAAACGGTTTCTATCTTCGGAAAATCTTGACAAAAATATTATACATACTGATTTACTTTCTTCACATAATTTTCCTACACTAAATATTTATTAAGAAAACCAAGATTTTAGGTTCCAGTGCTCACTTACTGAACACAATTGAAAGAGAGGTCAACTTGCTAGTATTTTTTTAAATTTTCAAATGGTTATAAAATGAAATACCATTTTCGAGGCAGAATAATCAACAAATCGACTACTATTTATATAGGAATGTTTCTTACTTTGATACATTTTGTAATATTTGCTGCCTTTGCATTTGTCATAAGTTCCGGTGTGGTCAAGATTGAGGTCGTGGCCCTGACATTGCTTGGTCTTTCTGTTGTAGAAGAAGGACATACAAGAGTCGTCTTGCTCACAGATGGCAGCACAGGTGATTAGGCTGCGTACGCCATTCTTCGAAAACGCCGGAGACCTTCCTAGCTTGTCGTCGAGCCTCGGGTCTCGCCTACCGTAATTTGACACCAGTTGTCCTTTCTGGTCTTTACTGGAGGTGAAAAATATAAGAGATCATGTAGAACGACCGATTTTGGAGCTGCTTCAAATAATCGGATAATGCAAATAGAAACTACAGTAGATCCATAAACTAGATATATGTTAATCTCCTCTCACTGTCTGGTTCTAGGTCAAACTTAAACAAGTTACCTTACACTACATCTGCTTCTGAAATAGATATGCACCTGTAGAAGATGTGAATGATGATGTATTTATGCCTTTATAAAATCAAGACTTCACTGAATTAAAGGAAATTGAACGATCGAGTAAGAAAACAAAATGATGATGTATTTATTTTATTATTATTATTATTATTATTATTATTTATTATTATTATTATTATTATTATTATTATTATAAGTTATCAGCACTCGATATTCTAAGAAATAGTCTCCTGCAGAGATCTGCAGTTTAAAATGTTATTCAAATGACCGACCCAGGAAAGCTCTCGAAGACAATAAAAGATTAACTGACGACACCTGTTTATTTCCCTGTACAATTCAACAATTTGTAGAAAAGTCAGGAACAACCGCAAAGTGGCTCTGTCCAGAAAAGTATTGTTATACAGCGCACGATTTTCGAAGCATCCTGAGTCTTGAACAGCAAAAGTATCACTTAATTTCCTCGGAGCTCAATGACCATCATTAGTGTCCGTATCGGGTCAACTTCCTCCCTTTGAAGAATAATTTATTCACACATCAAGTCACTGCTCAATAGACATCGCACGCTACGTGTGAAATCCTGGTCCACTCGTTCCGTACGGCTGCCAAAGTCCAGCTGTATTCTTGACAAAGGTTTCCTCTCAACGCTATTCCCGACGACTGATGTTTGGTGATGTTTGATCCGTCTCCTTGTTTCTACAGGTGAGCCAGTAGTTTTCAATCCCGATTATCTGCCATCCTCGTGCTATCGATATATATATTCACCATCCCCATACATTCTCAGACTGACCGGTTCAGACTCTCAATACCTGTAACCTTTCATCACAGGTATATCTGCCACATCTCATCTTTATTCTTCAAAAGCTCATCCTTCCAGCATCCGCGCTCAAAATGCTCCAAACAGTGGGGGCTTAAAGGTGAGTATCAGCAAAAGTCGAAACAGACACAATTTTCACTCACCTGTGTAAATTCGTTATTTGTGTTAGCATTTTGGAGGTTGGAAAATGTGGCGTCGGATAACACGAGCCGAGTGCATCATATCCCTCTAATGTCACCAGTCGATTTGTCAGATCTTTTATGCAGATCTCCACAAAAGGTAAATAATGATTTTTTTTAGATTAAACGGCAGCGTCAACTAAATGATCTTGTGATCTAGTATGGCTGACGGGGTCTAGACTGTGTGCGGTCTCTGGACTAGAGATCTCATTGTATTATACAGAAGTGAAATAAGTTCCACATAACATTTACTGGTGAAAATATACTGTATATAATATTTTTACTGATGTCCTCGTGTAGTTGTGTATTCAGACGATGTGTATTCACGCATAATTACAGCAGATAAAGCATATAATTTCGAAAATCTACTTAATCCGATTTATCCTGCGTACAAAAGCTTTATTTCAAATAATTCATATGTAAATTAATTGCGTATAAAACATAAAACATCTTACCCGTGCGCACTATATAGAGAAAGGAGAAAAACTGCAGTAAACAATATCTGTTTCTTCATCTCCAGAGATAGATCCGACATCCAAATGATGGTCTTCGACTGTCGTTGATCTCTTTAGAAATGCACCTGAGATGTTTTCTAGACAGGACTGGAATCTCTCACGGCGGTGATCAGACAGATTTCATTGATTAGATTCCGCTGCTCATTAACAGAATGACGTCAGTTAACGACAGGCGGCGCTGGTACTATAAATAATAATAATAATAATAATAATAATAATAATAATAATAATAATAATAATAATAATAATAATAATAATAATGTGCTCAGGCTTCTCACAAAGTCTCGTTTGAGTTCGGATGAAGCCCAGACCTTCCTCCCACCGTAGCACTGCTCAGCAATTGCTGCGCGATTACTGGACGGAAGTACAATAAAAGACAATTTATATACACTCAGATTAAGGATAAACCTGTGTTTGCGATGTCACATAGAGATCAAATGCTAATAAATATCATCAGCGGCACTTTCCGCTCTTCTGATGCTGCAGTTTCTGTTCACGAAGTCGGTCCCCGCATCAACAACCGAACTTCCTTGGACAGGGGAGAGGATTTTTGGCGGATATAGGAAATAAAAATTGTATTCACATTCTGCGAAATCTCTATCGGTCTCTTTCTATGTCTTCAGCTAACGACCAAGGTATCGTATATACAAGAGATTTGACAGTGGTAATTTAACTCTTTCATGTACAGTTAATAGTTGGTGGCACCCTTTCTGTTCCTGTCAGCGCACTAATGGGCTGCAATCTCTCTTCTACATTGGCGCCGACCGACATGATCTCAAGCTCGTGCTGCATCTGTAGCCGATCTGACCACAACAGCTGATTCATATTCCACCAACGGCACAGAACATTCCAGATTACATTCCCCACACTAAACGGACGTCGCAAACTGAGCTGGTTGTCTGACAGGCGAAGGATTTTCGTGTAAGTGATGCGACATTATAGAGTGAACAGTCCGCCATTATTGACATGTTATCCTCTAGGTGGAAAACAGCCAGTAAATTGAGTTAGTGTAACGAATAGAATTTAGTACACAATCGCCATTCTTCTGTATGATGATCGCATGACAGCTGGACATTTCTGTCTGGAGTAAAGTTCCTAAGCGACCTTGATTTTCATCCCACGTCTGTGCCATCGATGAGGACAAATTATCTTAAATCCTGACGGATTTTAGGAAGACATTAACCATTAGTGTAGTAGGGGGCAGTCTTTCCTAACCACAGACCTGGTCGGAATTTAGACCCAAACTTTCGGGGTATGAAAAAGGATCATGTTAAGCTGCAAAGAGGAAAACCCGTAAATCGCAGACTTCTCTTTCTGTGGACAGCGATGGCGATGAGGTAAACATTCGGCAGGTAGTCGGATACTCACCTGTTCTCCTTCAGTGCAGGAGGAGACTTCACAATTGTACACTTATTTTCTCATAGTGTGAAAGTATCGCTTAATGTAATTAACCGAAGATTTTGTAAATATGATGGGGAAGAAATGAAGCAAAATCCTTAATTAAACGACGATACTTTTTTTATCAGTTAATTTGAAAAAATCCTTAACAAATTATAACTTCTCCCTCTCTGTGTTTTCCTCTCATATTTAAAGTAAACTAATCTTTTATTTTTCAACCTTTCCAGTCATAACTCTACTTTATAAAGTAAAATTATCGAAATTCTTATATCTGCTAATTTGTATCTACAGGAGAATATTCTAGAACAGTCTTCAAGGAAGCGTAACGAACATCTGATAAAAGAATTCCAACAAAAAAGTAAATATAGATGGAACAAAGCACCTGCTCAGGTGTTCTTTTGTTTGTGTTTTACCACATAATAATGGCCTTTCCCTGCGATCGGTGAACCTCTCTCACCTTTTTATTAATTAGTGGACGTGGATAATTGATTCCAACAGATCGGTGGCTCTCTGAAGTATTTAAAAAACAAACCTGGATTAACCCCATCATGTCCAACCTTGAAATAATTATCTCCGTTAAACGAAGGATAACGGCAAATATACCTACATTTTACATGATCGACCATAGTTTCTACTCCGAAGACCTTAATCAAGACTCCGGATATTTGGCATTAATCTTGTTTCCTATTATTCATGAACAGATTATTCTTCGGGTTACCATTTATTATGTAGATTTGTGGCGCCGTCGACAGTTCCGTATTTAATACCCTCTGTTCTTCCTCATTCCTCTGTTGATCGCCGGCTCTGTACCCATCAGTGATTTGCCTTCATTCTCACTGGACGGCCGCCCTGCTCTTTATTTCCCCTTCTCTGTTAGACCGACGGAAAATGTGACCTGTACGAGTCAGATATGGGGCGACATCCTTCACATCACGTGGTCAACTAATTTGCATCTGTAGTTTGGGTGAGGCCCAAATCTTGAAGGGGGACAGGTCCTCTTAAGGTGTCCAGCCAGTCTATTATACACGGTCTTAGTCAGTTTACTTATGAATTCTTTCAAACGGCCGCCGTCGGGACATTACTACAACTGAACAACGATTTCTACCGAAGAGATTAGTTTCCGGTCAGAAGAAAACAGAGAATTGTTTTTACTGTCTTTCCATTTATTTATCTTTTAATTGCTGTAGGTGAGAAAATGTATTAGGGTTAATTAGGGCAACGGGAAATTGTTTTCTTGGCTGTACAGATATTAGTAGTAATGAGCTGTATGCAAAGTTTGCACAAACAGACACACGATAACATTCACACACTTACTCACTGAAACACAAACACACACGTATACATACTTACACACCTACAAATACACAGTCATACAAGTACACACTCACTTCCCACACGTACACATACACACTTACGCATGTGCACATACACAATCGCAGACCTACACCGATTATCATTGAAAAATCAAACGGAACTTCTTAAAGAAAAAATATTTTTTAGCTGATTAAATCAAATTAATTAATAATAATTAAAGTTATGCAAATGTCACTTAATGATGATTTCTAATAAAATTTTACATCAGCTTTTAAGATGAGAGAAAGAAGATCTATTTTACCGTCCAGTCGGTTGCATGCGAACAATGAAATAAGCCAGATATATATTTTTTAAAGGCAGTCACTGGTCACGTGGTGGACATTGGTAGGATAAAACTACAAAAATAAATTTATGTTGACCTAACTTAGTCTCATAATGTCCCTAACATCTACTGATCCTATCTGATCACGGCCTTCTCAGGTCTGAGACTTGGTCCAACAACCTTTGAGCTTTATTCGCTTTTCCTCGGTATAAAATTACACAGGACTATCTGAACTAATATTTACTAGCGGATTCCAATGGAAAATACCTCGTTGGATTTGTGTACATTTCCAGTCTCGCTCTCTTTTCTCTGTTTCAGTCTCCTGCGAAAACAAGAAAAGTCTTCAGCTTAGAAACGCTACGCAGTCATTCGAGACAAATGAACTTTCGGAAAGGATGGGACTGACCTTAGTTCTGTGTCGTTTTGATTGGATTTAAGTAGGCAACAAAACGAAATGAATACTGGCAGAAATTAAAAATCTGGACACTTTATGAGTAGCATAGGATGCAAAATTTGAATGTTTTGGAAGAAAATGAAGAATTTGTACGGAAGACAGAAGTAGAGAGATAACACAGTAAGTGTTTAATACCAGTCAGACGTGCGGTTGAATACGTTAAAGAAATTCTGTGGTTTGTTGACTGGATTAGATTTGGGAACCTGGTCAGAATTTGCAATAAATTGATTGATAAAGAGAGGAAGAGAGTTCGTTTCAGGCGGTGTCATTCAAATTGGAAAATGTAGAATATTGTATTAAAACAAGATAAGAGCCCCAATATCAGGCTCAGGAACCAAACCCACCTCGAATGGCCCTATAAAATCACCTATATAGATACAGGTAAAAGCAGCTCCACTGTCGAACGACACCAATCGGTTACGTTAGATTGGGGCGATTACTGGTCAGGCAGCTGTGCAATCTACAAACGGTATGAAATGATGCTGGATTTCATCCTCACATCACGAATGTATGGAAGCAAATTTTAAAACCTGTCTACCCTATGTGTAGTGTCAGTCAAATTTGTGCCCTAAATATGCAAACCTCTTTACTAATCTTAACGAATACTTTTTAAAAAATTGTATCTTTATTTGAAAAAATAACTTATTAAAATAAATAAATAATTTTCCATATTTATTTTAATATTCTGTTTTTGTCCCTTCGCATTTTTACTTAATTGCTATAATTGTCGGGAAGCGTATTCCAGGAACCTAAATCTCTCCCGCTGTGCTGTACTCATCTGCCACACGATTACAGGGGGGTGGGGTGTTAAAGAGAAGGTAGATGGGGTACGCTACCCATCGCCATTAATTATTCATTCTTCGATCTGGGCGGCGAGAAAAGATCGTTTGCAATGTTTACTCCGGTCCTAAGGAACAACAAAAAATTAGATTCAAAAGTATACGTGTATATTTATTACAGTTAAGTGAATATAACTAACAGTGTACGAAAGTAGTTATACCATTTCTAATTTTATGCTGATATTTAATCAAGTAATTACCTTTAATTTTAATGTGTATTTTTGTTTTACCTGACTTGGGTTTTCTTAACTCTCAATGGGCGCATCCAGGTATAAAAGGTTCAAGTCTGGAACTTTCGAGATCTACAGGTATTTAGAAACCATTGCAACAACGACCACGAAGATCAGTCCGTGGTGATATCGTTCACATTGATCGTTGTTTCTATTTTCCTTGGGGTTTTTGCTTAAGTTATGATGGCTTCCTGCCCCCTTTACGTGATGATCTAAACTGACAGTATTCCTAAAGAATTAAAACACTGACTCCCAGCTCCTGTTTGACCGGATCTTCTGTGTTACAGAGTACATCCATAGAATGCAGCTAATTTTGTGTCTGATCTGTGAGCAAGGTTGAGAAGTTTCGTCTTAAATTATTAGCACTAAGTTAGGACAACACAAATTTATTTTTGTAGTTTTATCCTACAAATGTCCACCACGTGACCAGTGACTGCATTTAAAATACATTTATATATCTGGCTTATTTCTGTGTTCGCTTGCAACCGACTGAACTGCAAAATAGATCTTCTTTCTCTCATCTTAAAAGCTGATGTAAAATTTTATTAGAAATCATCATTAAGTGACATTTGCATAAATTAAATTATTATTAATTAATTTGATTTAATCAGCTAAAAAAATATTTTATCTTTAAGAAGTTCCGTTTGATTTTTCAATGATAATCGATGTAGGTCTGCGATAGTGTATGTATACCTGTGTAAGTATGTATGTGTACGTGTGGGAGGTGAGTGTGTACTTGTATGACTGTGTATTTGTAGGTGTGTAATTATGTATACGTGTGTGTTTGTGTTTCAGAGAGATAGTGTGTGAATGTTATCGTGTGTCTGTTTGTGCAAACTTTGCATACAGCTCATTACTATTAATATCTGTACAGCCAAGAAAACAATTTCCCGTTGCCCTAATTAACCCTAATACATTTTCTCACCTACAGCAATTAAAAGATAAATAAATGGAAAGACAGTGAAAACAATTCTCTGTTTTCTTCTGACCTGTAACTAAATTCCTCGGTGGAAATCGTTGGTCAGTTGTAGTAATGTCCCGACGGCGGCATTTGAATGAATTCCTAAGTAAACTGACTAAAACCGTGTATTATGGACAGGCTTGACACCTTAAGAGGACCTGTCCCCCTTCAAGATTTGGGCCTCACCCGAGCTACAGATGAAGATCAGGTGACCACGTGATGTGAAGGATGTCGCTCTATAACTGACTCGGACCGGTCACATTTTCCGTCGGTCTAACAGAGAAGGGGAAATAAAGAGCATGGCGGCCGTCCAGTGAGAATGAATGCAAATCACTGATGGGTACAGAGCCGGCGATCAGCAGAGGAATGAGGAAGAAAAGAGGATATTAAATACGGAACTGTCGACGGCACCACAAATATACATAATAAATGACAACCCGAAGAATAATCTGTTCATGAATAATAGGAAAATATGATTAATGCCCCATATCCGGAGTCTTGATCAATTCTTCGGAGGAGAAACTAGGGTCGATCATGTAAAATGTAGGTATATTTGCCGTTATCGTTTGTTTAACGGAGAAAATTATTTCAAGGTTGGACATGATGGGGTTAATCCATGTTTGTTTTTTTTTAATACTTCAGAGAGCCACCGATCTGTTGGAATCAATTATCCACGACTAGTAATTAACAAAAAGGTGAGAGAGGTTCACCGATCGCAGGGAAAGGCCATCATTATGTGGTAAAACACAAACAAAAGAACACCTGAGCAGGTGCTTTGTTCCATCTATATTTACTTTTTTGTTGGAATTCTTTTATCAGAGGTTCGTTACGCTTCCTTGAAGACTGTTCTAGAATATTCTCCTGTAGATACAAATTAGCAGATATTAGAATTTCGATAATTTTACATTATAAAGTAGAGTTATGACTGGAAAGGTTGAAAAATAAAAGATTAGTTTACTTTAAATATGAGAGGGAAACACAGAGAGGGAAAAGTTATAATTTGTTAAGGATTTTTTCAAAGTAACTGATGAAAAAACTATCGTAGTTTAATTATGGATTTTGCTTCATTTCTTCCCATCATATTTACAAAATCTTTGGTTAATTACATTAAGCGATACTTTCACACTATGAGAAAATAAGTGTACAATTGTGAAGTCTCCTCCTGCACTTAAGGAGAACAGGTGAGTATCCGTCTACCTGCCGAATGTTTACCTCATCGCCATCGCTGTCCACAGAAAGAGAAGTCTGCGATTTACAGGTTTTCCTCTTTGCAGCTTAACATGACCCTTTTTTATACCCCGACCGTTGTGGTCAACATTCCGACCAGTTCTGTGGTTAGGGAAGACTGCCTCCTACTACACTAAGGGTTGATATCTTGCTAAAATCCCTCAGGATTTAAGATAATTTGTCCTCATCGATAGCAATGACGTGGGATGAAAATCAGGGTCGCTTAGGAACTTTACTCCAGACAGAAGTGTCCAACTGTCAGGCGATCATCATACAGAAGAATGGCGATTGTGTACTAAATTCTATTCGTTACACTAACTCAATTTACTGGCTTTTTTTCCAACAAGAGGATAACATGTCAATAATGGCGGACTGTTCACTCTATAATGTCGCATCGGTTACACGAAAATCCTTCGCCTGTCAGACAACCAGCTCAGTTTGCGACGTCCGTTTAGTGTGGGGAATGTAATCTGGAATGTTCTGTGCCGTTGGTGGAATATGAATCAGCTGTTGTGGTCAGATCGGCTACAGGTGCAGCACGAGCTTGAGATCATGTCGGCCGGCGCCAATGTAGACGAGAGGTCTTTGCCCATTAGTGCGCTGACAGGAACAGAAAGGGTGCCACCAACTATTAACTGTACATGAAAGAGTTAAATTACCACTGTCAAATCTCTTGTATATACGATACCTTGCTCGTTAGCAGAAGAGATAGAAAGAGACCGATAGAGATTTCGCAGAATGCGAATACAATTTTTATTTCCTATATCCGCCATAAATCCTCTCCCTTGTCCACGGAAGTTCGGTTTTTGATGCGGGGACCGACTTCGTGAACAGGATCTGCAGCATCAGAAGAGCGGAAAGTGCCGCTGATGATATTTATTAGCATTTGATCTCTATGTAACATCGCAAACACAGGTTTATCCTTAATCTGAGTGTATATAAATTGTCTTTTATTGTACTTCCGTCCAGTAATCGCCCAGCCATTGCTGAGCAGAGTTACGGTGGGAGGAAGGGTCTGGGCTTCATCGGAACTCAAACGAGAGTTTGCGAGAAACCTGAGCGCATTATTATATATTATTATATTATTATTATTATTATTATTATTATTATTATTATTATTATTATTATTATTATTATTATTATTTCTAGTGCCAGCGCCGCCTGTCGTTAACTGACGTCATTATGTTAATGAGCAGCGGAATCTAATCAATGAAATCTGTCTGATCACCGCCGTGAGAGATTCCAGTCCTGTCTAAAACATCTCAGGTGTATTTCTAAAGAGATCAACGACAGTGGAAGAGCATCAATTGGATGTCGGTTCTATCTCTGGAGATGAAGAAACAGATATTGTTTACTGCAGCTTTTCTCCTTTCTCTTTATAGTGCGCACGGGTAAGATGTTTTATGTTTTATACACAATTAATTTACATATCAATTATTTGAAATAAAGCTTTTGTACGCAAGATAAATCGTATTAAGTAGATTTTCGAAATTATATGCTTGTATCTGCTGTAATTATGCGTGAATACACATCGTCTGAATGCACAACTACACCAGGACATCAGTATAAATATTATATACAGTATATTTTCACCAGTAACTGTTATGTGAAACTTGTTTCACCTTTGCATATATAATTAGACCTTCATTCCAGAGGTGGTACACAGTCTATTCCTGCATCATCAAAATTAAATCACATAATTGATTGGTAACGTTGTTGTTTACCCAAAAATCATTCTATTCTTTGTGGAGAACTGCACAGACGATAGTCTGGTGACGGTTCAAAAAATATGCACTCGGCTCGTGTTAAACACCACATCTTTCTACCTTTAAAGGGTATATACCAATAGAGGATTTTCACAGGTGAGTGGAAGCATACCTGTTTCGACTTTTGCGTATGTTCACGTGCCATTCTCGCCTGTGTGGATCGTGTTGAGTGCGGATGCTGAGAAGGATGGGACTTTGATTAATAAAGATATGATATGGCAGACACACCTGCGATAAAAGGTAATTAATTATACGAGTTGAGAGGTTTAAACGGTCAGTCTGATATAGTATGGGCAGGGTGAACTATAGCGACAGCACAAAGATGGCAGATAATTGGGATAGAAATCTATTGGCTCACCTGTAGAAATAAAGAAATGCTACTCGGTAGGTCAACCATGACCGGATCATCAGTCGTCGGGAATAACGATGAGAGGAATCTCATGTATAGAAAGAATACCGCTGAAGTTCGGCGGCCTTATGAAATGGGTGGTCCGGATTTCACACGTGGCGTGCGATGTTTCATGAGCAGCTAGTAGGTGTGTGAGCAGATTATATTCTATAATGGGAGCAGGATGTACCCGACATTGACATTATAGACTCTGGTCGAACTTCCAGGAAATTATGTGACATTTTTTTGGATCCAGACTCAAGATGCTTTGACCATCTCGCTCCACTACAATACTTTTCCGGACAGAGCCTCTTTTCTGTTGGTCCTAACGTTTATACAGAGTTCTGAATTCTAATTACATACATCTAGCATATAGGTCTCCTTTAATTCCTATTTGCTTTATTCTATTTTTCAATACATGACACCAGGTTTCCTGTTTCTTCTCAGCAGGGACAAGAAAGGAGTGATGGTGTCAAAGTACGGGAGGCGAGACCTGACGTTGGACGACAAACTCGGAACAACTCCGGCGTTTTCAATACATGACGTACGCAGTCTTCCGATCTGTGCTGCCATCTGTGAGCAGGACGACTCCTGTACGTCCTTCTTCTACAACAAAATGTCCAGACAATGTCAGGGCCACGACCGCAGTCTCGACTACACAGAACACTTTGAGAAATGTGAGGGCACCAAATATTACAGAATGTATGAAAGTAAGAACCCTTCATATATTTCTTTCTAGACGCTTTGCTGTTTAGATTGCATAATAATTGTTATTACTCTAATTAATACTTTGTCAGATCGTAAAACGTCAAAATAATCTCTCTGCTAATTGCAATCAGTCAGCATGAAAGAGTTAACATTGCTCTTTCTCCAACAAATAATGTAGTGCAGCAAAGTTTTCAGGAGAGATGATCGACAACTATCCGCTTTCTGCCCAGATTTTTCGTATATGCATATTATAATAGTGTACATAATTGGAAACCAGTCCTTATTTATTTTAAAAGAAATAGCCTATGATTTTAGCTTAATTAGGTATTCAAAAATGTTTTAAAAACCAGGAAAGTCAAAAATCGAAGATTCTTATCCATTTTACAAACACTTTTAAGAGACAATGTTCAGTCAGTAAAGTTTACTGTGTGAATAATCTACTTCTCCAATCGGGAATATACATTTACTTTAGCCATTGTTCCGAATGTACTGCTATATTTATGTTATATGTACCATTATTTCTTATCGAAACGCTACTATTATTCTTACTAGGAACTCTCAACGTTATCGAGTATATTGCAAGCTGTCAAGCTCCTATCTTCAGCTTCGCTGTATTAGAGCTACGACAGTTTCCACAAACCTTTCACCTCGTGGGGTCTCTCAAGACAGACCAGATAAGAGCTCGGCTCTCCGGTCCATGTGAAGACAATTATCGCTAACCGACTCCTCTGACGTCACTTAAAAATTATTTTTTAAACGACTGAAAATGAGCCAGCGAATCTACCTGTGGTCACTAATCGAACGCTTTCTTTATCGGTCCACCGAGAATTTCGAGCAGCAGAGACCTCAATAATTTAATCTGAACAGGGCTTATATAAGCTCGGGAGGCCGGCCGTGTTGACATCTCCTCGCTTTATACGCCATTGCGAGCACAAAATTGAAGTCAGATTTCCCAGCCTCGCTTTGAAGAGCACAGTAAATACGTGCTGACGTCAGAGACGGGCCGATCACCGAGTGCGCCTCAGATATTATACGAACTGACAAATCTATTACTGATTTTATTATCGCTTCAAAAGGAACCTCTAGAATATTCCAACACTTCCGGATCCAATTACTGTCCTTGTGAGCTGGCAAGTAACTTGTAAGGCGCCATCAGTAGACCATCCTGACATTTTCATCAGGTGCTCTGTTATTTACTGCAGTCATGCCACCTGGATGATCTTTCGGATTTTTAGAATCAGTGTGAAATTAATTCTCATTTTTTTTAAAATTTTTATTAGAGTCGGACGTTAAACCTGCGGGGAAACGCCTTTCGGTGTTTTCTGGCCGCAACATACCGGGAGGTGTACTCACAGAATTGCACTACGTGCCAAGTGCAGCAGAATGCTTGAAGGAGTGTGGGGTAAAACCGAGATGTGTGTCCGTCTATTACAACCAAAGAGACAGAGAAACCTGCAAAATGTATTTACACGTGTATCTCTCAGGATTACAGGCTTACTTAGTATGGCCTGGATCGGAATTTTACAGACATAACAAAAGTAAGTAAGCAAAAATTCCCCAGTCATGATTCCCCACTTTCAATTAGCAAACTCGATAATTTTCATAATTTGTTGTATAAAGTTGAAATTTGTTCATTTGAAGATTTAGTTTGATAATTATTCTTAAAATAATAATAAATGTAAAAGAACTTCAGACTCGTATTTTCTTTAATCGTACAAACTTTAAAAATGGAATCACAGATGAATCTAAAATAATATTATAATGATTCTCTCATGGCTTCTTGTTACCTTGGGGCTCTAATCTTCCCCTATTGCCAGTCCATGTTATGCTAGTTCTTCCCTGTAATCATTCATTCCTTTATCCTTTACCTTCTGATCCTAATTTTCTCTTATTGCCAGTCCATGTTATGCTACTCCTTCCCTGTAATCATTCATTCCTTTATTCTTTATCTTCTGATCCTAATCTTCCCTTATTGCCAGTCCATGTTATACTAGTCCTTCCCTGTAATCAGTCATTCCTTTATCCTTTACCTTCTGATCCTAATCTTCTATTATTGCCAGGTCCATGTTATACTAGGTCTTCCCTATAAGCAGGATATCCCTTTACCTTGAGTCTCTAATCTTCCCCTATTGCCAGTCCATTTATGCTAGTTCTGTAATCAGTCATTCCTTTATCCTTTACTTCTGATCCTCTCTTATTGCCATCCATGTTATGCTACTCCTTCCCTGTAGTCAATCATTCTTTATCCTTTATTCATCTGATCCTAATCTCCCTTATTGCCAAGTCCATGTTATGCTAGGATGTCCCTGTTTCTTATTGCATAACAACACCCTCATTTTACGCTGTACAAATCCTTTTACTCCATAAGAAAGTTTGAAATCTTCACCAGTAAATATCCCTATTAGCACCATTTGTTCTGTTAATGTTGTTTAATAAAATTCTGCTTCAGTTTATTTTTGGTGAATAAACCTGACACGTTTAAATACAGAAACCACGTGGAGGCCGAAATAAAATAACTGACCATTTTTAAGTTCACCTCAGTGCAGAAATAAACATTTTGCTGGAGGAGTAAGTCTGTATGTCGGTTACATGGCAATGGGAAGAGGGGGATCTTCATGCGGGGATGCTAGGGATACCTGTGAACTGTATCGACCATTTTCCAATAGGTTTTGGCTCAACAGTTATAGAAAACTTTGAAATGAATAATAATAATGATGCGATTATATTCCCCTTTCGAAGCAAATAAATGACAGATTTACAAGAAATTATTATCAAATATATTTTGATACAGTTAGTAAATGCATCAGCTAGGATGACCTGGTAGCTGCCTACTAGGAGCGACACATCATCAGTCAGGTGTTGCCACATTAAGCTGAATGCCCTGTTTACAGACAGTCTACAGACGTTCCGTGTCCTCTGCATAGTTAAAAGAGGATGTGCACCACGTGAACTATCACCGGGTTAGACTTTCAAATAAAAAATCATCGACCTTTCTCCAAAAATTACCTTTGCCGTTCTCAAAACAAAATAAATATATAATTGTTTCACAAAGTCTTTATATGAATTTTATGTCACAAAGGTGAGAAAAAGGTGTCGATTAACTACTCGAATCTTCGCGCTTTTCGAACTGTTTGCAAACAGAAAAGGTTGCGCCAGGTTCTAGGGTTTCTTCTATCCCCTCTTATTGCTGGTGTTGAAGATTTGACATGTATGTCAGTGGTCTCGAAAGGGTTAACAAATTATTAAATAAGATAACCTTCTTATCGTTTAGGTTATTGTGCCGAAGACCCAAACTACGTCAATTATCCTGCTGCAAACACTTGCTTTAAGTTATACCAGATAAGTCGTAGTTGGGGAGAAGCGAAACTAAAATGCCAGACCAGGAATGAACAACTGATTGCAGTCGATACTGAAGAAGTAGAGAATTTTGTGGAAAACACTATACTAAATTCAGGATGTAAGAAGCATCTTTTCTCTTTTTTCATATCTCCTATTTGTATCGATCGAACTGTGGTAGCTTGAATTATTACTTGTGCAGTTAGCATACCTGTTGATCCTTGTTACTAATGAAGTATCAATAATATTCATATTAATTCTGAAATGACTTGACGAACATCTTTGGTTAGTTAAGGGGTTAATTGTTGATCCTTGTTACTAATGAAGTAGCAATAATAATCATATTAATTCTGAAATGACTTGACGAACATCTGTTGGTTGGTTAAGGGGTTAATGCCCTTGTTTGCTCCAACTCTTCAAGTTTCTAGGCAGACGATTCACCTGTTATACTTGGCATTCTTAGAGAATTGCATACACTCTCAATGTCGCACCGAAACTTGAAATTTGTAACGAGTTTTGTTAACTATTAAATGATATAAAGCCAGTTTGAAAATCATAAAAATTTAGAAAATTCACAAATATACAAAAGTAATATTAATTTTAGATAACTGTTACTAGACCTATAAAATGTGGAGATACGGCTTAAAAAGTAGCGACGCTTGAAGGTAAATGTTCGTTCTCATCTACTCTCATCGGAACTAGTATCAAAATTATTACTCCTTAAAATTGTGGTAATCCTTGAGACTGGAGATAAGTGGTTTGATCGAATAATACTGGAGAAAACTTTAGAAATTGTTAGTTTTATGTAAACTCTTTCCGATTCTTCAGAAATAAATGAATTTGATAATATGCATAAATAGACTTGACGGACAAAGCCTTATATTGAAAGAGGTCTAAACCCGTTAACCAGAGTATGTAATGAAATAGGCTTAAAAACACAGGGAGGACTCTTCAGACTTTTCTCATCACTGATATTCCATCATTACCTTTATTTTCTTACTGCCAAGGCGTCAAAGCAGGAAACAGTTTTTGGATTTCTCTAAGATTACATAAAAGTAATTACTTTCGAAAATTATTCAGGTAATTTCCTTATCTGATATTTTCTTTTATGCTGAGAGATCGATTACAATTTGAATATTGTTAAATTTGTCTACAGTGGAGCAAAGGGTTAGAAATCAAATTTTTTATATTATGATTTCAGAAGTTTCTCGATTTCTGTTTATAAGACCAATCTGTCTTTTCTGTCTTTGTTAGATAGTTATTGCATTTACCATATTGGAATAAGAAGGAACGATGGAGGGCAATATGTTTCCGTAAATGGAGATCCTATTCTGTACAGCGACTGGAAAGACGGGAAACCGCAAGGAGATGACAACCGACGCTGTGTGTCTATTCTGTGCACCAGTTATAAATGTTCCTGGGAAGCTGTTAGCTGTGACGCAGTCTATACGCAATATATTTGTGAAAAAAAATTTTAATCACTTCACTAAGATATTAGAACTCATGTTTGCAAACACTACAGGAACTATATGTCATATATGATGTAACAAATATTGGTGTTCAAGCGAATTTCTCGTGGACACCAGCCGCACCATGCAATCTTTAGCATCCGGAAAGAAGTCCCACGATACCAGGTGATGTTCTCTGACTGATGTAACCAGTGATGAAATCGTAAAAGAAGTTCCACTGTTCTGCGTCCAAATTTCTTTTTAAATGTTTTATTGTTAATGATAAACAGTTCAAGCACATTTGACAAACTTAATTATCAGTTTTAGCCCATTAATTTCAATATGAATTCCTACAGAGCAAGACATTTTTCTTCTTCTTTTTTTTTTTAAAACCTGAATAAAAATTAAATCGTTTTATTATATAAATGAAGATGAAGAAAGATTTTCTTGTTAAAATTTGTGAAATCCTGTTTTCTCATTTAGTTTCGTCAGTTTTTGTTTCACTCTAAATTTATAAAATGTTTAAAGTTTTGGTCTATAATTGTTGTTTTAGAGGTTTTTTCCTATATGATGCTAAATATATATGTAGAGGTACACAAAATTAAACTTTTGTTAAATAGTAAAGCGCAATATTTGTGCAAATTACCTATAATTTGCTATTTTTGTTGTCAATTAATTTAACAATAGGTATTTTGCATTAAATTAGAATTGAAATCTTAACTGAAATTTTGTTGTTTTTTTTAAAAAATTCTTGTTATATTGAATTGTTCTAGAGATAAAAAATACAACTCATAATGGCCAATAATTTACAAAACAAAAATATAAATTCCAAATCGATTATTTCATTAAATAGTTGATAATTTTGGGAAAAGAACAAATGATTTGTGTTGATGCAAAGAAATCAGTTGCTTTTCGGAATAAAATATCACGTGGCAAGCGATTGGATTCGATCGAAAAACTATCGTCTCACGAAGCAGTATTTAGCAGACGGAGTTCATTGGTAACAAAGGAAAATGTCACCCGTCTGTTCGATGGCACGGAAACTAAAAATCGACTTTAACAATTTATCGCCAGATTCTGACCGCGAACATATAGAAAATAAAGAAACATTCAAAATAAGCTGAAGACAGCAGCAAAAGAAGCTTCATAATCTTGGCTTATTTATTTATTATTACACAACAACGAATTCGTCAGTTTTTCTGAAAAACATTTAGGTCAGTTATTAGAATGTTATCAGTAATAATGAGAGCATGGAAACAGTCAGCATGATGCCAATAAACTATTACATATCAATAAAAAATATGTAAAGTTTAAGCATTTAAAAAAATTAATTCACTATTGGAAAATTGTCTAAATCTAAGCACTTATATGCAATAGTTAAAAATAATGCCAGTCTAAAGTTGAGCGCATACGATTTAGCACCATGCATCTACTGCTTTCTCTCTCTGTGATAACATGTGCGTGAGAATATGAATGAGTATGAATGAGTGAGTTTGTGCATTTGAGTGTAGGCGTGAGTATGAGTGAGTGAGTATGTGTATGTGAGTGTAAGCGTGAGTATGAGTGAGTGAGTGAGTGTTTGTGTATGTGTGTGTCCCTCTCTCATAATTCATGTTAAATTCCTTATAATTTATTTCTATTTTCCCAAGATTAGAACCTAAATCCGTCTTCTGTTTATACAAACACAGATCTGTCAGTGATTCGACATCAAATCAACGTCTGTGCGTCAAACCGGTGCATGATGCTGTATCATAGGACTCGCCTGCAGACTCAGACAGACCGTGAAACATCACGTGCTGAGGGCGGAAACTTGAGTTTCACTTCCCCGTCCACTGCCTCCGCCCTCTGACATAGCGATTAGCCAGACAAAGATTCTTGGAATGATTTTTTGAAAAACGAGCCGCTAAACGCTACGGCAGGAAAATCAATCTACAATAGTAAAAATCCGTTTTAAAGGCCACAATTGTAAAGGAATCTTTGGTATATTTTATCTCGCGTGATGACAGTGGGTCGGACCACCGGCTTTATGCACGCGCTCCAGGCAACAGAGTTCGGAAAGAACCTTTCTCCGCCCGTAGGAATCTGGCGATTTGGACAAACTTCGGCGTTCGTGTCAGGAAATAAGGAATCCACAGCTTACGACCAAACGGAAACAAATGCATAACTTTCTAATAAATAGCGAAATAAACTCTGGAAATAATTGACATTCAGCCAGAGATGAAGAATGGAGGTGAGGTTATTATCCAAATGTAATAATACGGATGCGATATTTCGGGTAAATCCTTGCGCCTCTTTGTATTCCTTATACACGACCGCAGACAGAGAGAAAGGAAACGTTAAGTTAACCGTTATATTTCTGCACAGAACCATCAACTTCCTCAAGCATTTTTCGAGGTAAAAATAATAGGAAAATTTTTTTTAAATGTTCCGTCTAATAAATTTTAATTTTGGATCTTATGAATAACCACTCGGTGTTATGAGGGTAGCTGGAGGCTTCCGTGTTGTTTGCGGCTGATCGGGTGGAAGCTTTGTGGATCCGGGTATATGCATTCCCCCGATTTCTTTCGCTCTTATAAACTCGTTTTGTGCATTCATGGATACGTCAACATCACCTTCGTTGATACATCGAAGAGGTCGAGTAACCTTTGATTTTATTTCCTCTCCTCTGTGCTGGAGATCGTTAGCTCCTGAATACAAATTTAGTTTAATTCCCCCTACAGCTGAGTAGACGAAAATATAGAGAGACAGAGGTCGAGTTTATGCAGCAGAATAACCAGGAATTTACGGTTTATGTTTGATGAAGTGGAAAATCTCCGTCACCTTGTATCTATTATTGACTTCTCTCGTGTTTGATCTGTAAATGTTGGCAAAACAAAATCCATAATCAGGTGTTCAATAATTAAAGTAGCGCTTGTAAAGTTTACAAATTTGAATGACAACTTAACATGAGGCGGCTTATATTTCATTGCTATTATAGGAAAAGCAACTACGCGGGCGATTCCTGGTGATAATTCAGGCGGCTGACTTGGCTGTTGGATGAAAACGGATACAGCTGCGTGCTTCAGAATATTTTTGTACGCATCCATGCACAATCTATTTACCATAGCGAGGAATAACCGACAACTAAATCCATGCCTTATACCAGTGATTCCCAACCAGTGGGTCGGGACCCCTGATGGAGTCGCCAAGTCTTTTCTGCGGGATCGCGGAACCCTGGAAGTATCAGTTTCTGTCGTAAGACTGAGTCAAGGAAACTGTTCATCAGTATGTATCTGTTTTGTTTATATGAACAATGTTTGCCGGCTTATAAGACGCACTTTTTTCCAGAAAAAAGTATACAAAAATTACCCTGCGTCCAATACAGCGGCATCACCGATGGGAGGCCGGACGCCAAAGGTATAAGGCTTGTCTCCCACGGCAGGCACTCCCAGTTGCATCACAGACCTCTGTGGTAACACACTTGCATCACCGGTACCCTGCAGCTTCCTGTCGCTGTGCCACCCTCATAGAAACACGGACAACACACGCTGGCGACAAAGGCCGGAACTCTAACTGTTACCACAGTAAGACTGACGCAATCGAGCCACGCTCCCATTGGCTAACGCCATTGGGGCCTGCAGCCAAAAGACTCGGACCACGACACATGGGGCAGAGCACACTACAAGGACTGGACTGTGACTTCGGCCGGATGCATACCAGCCTGCTCGATTTTAGGCAAACTTGGGAACCAAACTCAATATATTCAAATAAAACTCTTATTTATGTGATTTTTCTTCAATTACGGAAATGTAGCAGGGGTCCGCAGGTCTTTTGAGTATTAGCTAAAGGTCCACGAGTCCAAAAGGTTTGGAACCACTGCCTTATACTCCTTAGCAATAATAAAAAAAAACATCATCAAGATCAATAACGAAATTCAAACCTAAACTCAAGGAAGTAATTGTGAGACTGGAAGACAGAGTCACTACTAAACTAAATTAAATGCTCATTGGAGCATATAATAATAGATAGAGACATATGGATTTGTTTAAGTTGATTAGGGAATCTCGTACTCTGAGAGATCAAGCGACGTTAACAGTTTCACACATATGTTCTATACAGTTCCATGAAATCTCTTCAAGTATTCATAGTATACGTTCTCTTAATTCATATTTTGTATATTCTCAGTAGGTACATCAGAGCGATATCCTGAGAATATATGTAAATACTATTCGCTATCACAGAGCAGGAGGTATTCACTTTCTCACAATTATAAAAATGTTTTTTTTACCATGATGTAAGAAAAAGATGACTTAATTTTCACCTCGCGCTTCGCCAGTGCTGTCGACTTTAATGTTCAAGGCGATACGCAGTTTTGAATCCATAAAATACTTTTTAAAAATCCGTTAGAAAGAAGCAATGAAAATACCACTATTTGCTTTATTACCATTAGGGGATTCCTTTTTGTCCGTCTCTGATGTTAATATTAATGATGGAATAAGAAAATATTGTTTCATATTAAATTATCTTCGAAATCTTTTAATAAAATTCTATTCTTTGCTAACAGAATCAAGGGATATTTCCACACTCCGAATTATTCCCTTTTTACACAAAATTTATGGAAAATTTAAAATCGTCTTCTTTTTAAAATTTTTTTTTTTGCTTTTATGTAAAAGTAAAAAGTAAAATGAATTGCAAACAAAAGCTTGTTTATCTACTATTCTATCACAATCGCTCATATCATTCTGACCACGTGTCTGCTCTCGTGCAGTATACACGGACTACTCGCTTCTCTGGATTCCTTTTACCGAAGTTGGCTGATCAGCGGTAATTGACTTGAAACGTGAAGTGATGCCCGCTGACAGATCACAGTCATATCAGTATGACAGCAAGAACATGAAACAGCTCTTTGTACCACCTGGTCATTGGTCAATCGGCGACCATTGATGAGGTGGTTTTGAATCATCTTCTGCTGGACAAAGGCGCGCACATCTGAAGCACGTGGTGTACACGTAATTAGTTACCATGTCTGTCTGTTCGACACAATAGCCCTCCCTGCAGAAGGGAAGCACCTTTTTTGCACAAGATAGAAAAAGAGGTGTTGTTATCGAATTGATCATTGATCACCAGTATGTAGGGGCGACTGATTACAGCTTTGCATCTATTATACACTCCGGTATTTAATGTGTATATCACATATATTAGTTTCCTGGACACGAACAATTTTTATGTTACCCTTCAAAATATTATCATTCTATAACACTGGTCAACAAATTTTTATTTTTTTTTCTTTGGCAGACCATCTAGGAGTGTTTTCTGGGGTTTGAAGGTCGCTGATTACGAATATAACATTGGTTTTGTCTGATTGGCTCTAGTTTAGAAGATATTGATAGCCTCAAATAAGCCTAAACTGCTAAAATTCTCCCTGAAATACTTCAATATAGAAGCAGTAAATAATAATTTTCTGATATTATTGAATCATTATAATGATTATAATCATTATAATGATTCAATAATATCAGAAAATACATAATAATTATTATGTATGTAGTGTTTACTGCATGGGGATCTCGTCATATGACCCAGCAGATTGGCGTCTCTTTATAGATAGCTCGAAAGCAAGTCTAAAAGTTGTACTTTTGCATAATGGCAATAAGTTTGCTCCTGTACCACTTGGCCATTCTACCAAGATGAAAGAAGAGTATGATGGTATCCAATTTGTTCTTGAAAAGCTAAATTACAACACTCATAAATGGCTGATTTTGTGGACTTGAAAATGGTGAATTTTTCTGCTTGGTCAGCAAAGTGGGTACACAAAGTATCCCTGCTTTCTTTGTTTGTGGGATAGCAGAGCAAGAATCCAGCACTGGAGAAGGGAGAACTGGCCAGAACGAGAAAGTCTCGAAGTCGGCACAGCCAACGTCATCAATGAGCCTTTGGTACCCAGGGATAGAATCATCTTCCCTCCATTGCACATAAAACTAGGGCTCATGAAGCAGTTTGTTAAGGCGTTGAACAAAGATGGGGATTGCTTCAAGTACATATGCAGGCAATTTCCAGGTCTTTCCATCGAAAAAGCTAAAGGTGGCATCTTCGATGGACCTCAGATTCGAACGCTCATGAGGGATTCTGACTTCACTAATCATATGAACATGGTTGAGTTAAATGCTTGGGTGTCCTTCACAGATGTAGTGACAAACTTTTTGGGAAATCACAAAGCTGACAATTACAAGCAATTGGTCCGTAAGATGCTTACTGCATACGAAAAACTAGGGGCAAATGTGAGCATCAAAGTTCATTTCTTGTTTAGCCACCTCGACAGATTTCCTGGTAATCTTGGTGATTACAGTGAGGAGCAAGGAGAGAGATTCCATCAAGACATCAAAACAATGGAAGAGAGGTATCAAGGCAAATGGGATGAGCACATGATGGCAGACTACTGCTGGAACCTTTTGAGAGACTGCCCGAAAGTTGCTCACAAGCGAAAATCGTATAAACGTCAATTTCACTTTTGTGAATAAAATATTGTTTTGTGTGTTCATTGTAACTAAGAATCTAGTGTATAATAATGCTTTGCATTAATTTATGATATATAACTGATTATGTAAATGTTTTTTTCCCTTGGAGAATTAAAATTCAGCAAATTTTTAGCAAATTTTTTGTATATTCTCGAAATATATGAAAAGTGTTCATTTATTAATAAATGAAATGATGTTATATCTAACTTAACTTGTTAGATTAGATTGAGATTTTACACTGTCTTTGTGGTTTTGGATTATCATAAAAATCAATATCTGACATTTTTGCACTATTTAGCCGTTTTTTGTACGTTTAGTTATGGTCGCGAATGGGTGATTTCAGACGAACGACCCCCCTGTGATATCTCCAAAACTAGAGCCAACTTGAAAAAACAAATGTCAGATTCGGATTCAGCGCCCTTGAAAACCCCAGAAACCAGTCTCACTTTTCCTGCCAAAAATATTGTGTTGACCAGTGTAATCAATTCAAAATATATAGCTAAATCTAGAATATCTGAAATCATATCGATTTTCGTTGTGTCTTCAACCAGTTTTGAACACCTAATTAGATTCGAAATGTACCAGGGTAGTCGGAATGTTAAGAATTACTGGAAAATCAGATCTTTGATTCTGTGGTCAATTAAGCGAAACTTTATATTGTTTCTACTGTCAGAACAAGAGCGGAACCTTTCCTTAACTGATCTCAGTCTTTTAATGAGCAGAGTAAATCAGTCAGAAGAATCGGTCCAATCACTGCAGACATAGAAGCTTGCAAACCTCACTCAAACAAATCTCAGGTACATTTCAAGAGAGCATCAACTTGGATATCGGATCTCTCACTGTAGAAGAAGAAACAATTATTGTTTACTGTAGCATTTATCTTGACTCTTTATAGTGGACATGGGTAAGATTGGTTACATTCTCTTATGAATTATTTAAGCTAATGCTTTTGTACTCAGGATAATTTGATTAGGTACAATAGCCTAAATATATGATTGCATCTACTGAAATCATACATGAATAAACATCATATGAATAAGAAACTACTGAAGGACATCAGTTTATATATTTGTAAGAACTACATTTTCACCAGCAAAAGTTATAAAATCTATTTCACTTCTCTATAAAAAATAAGACATTTAGAACAGTGATCGTACATAGTCTAGTTCAGCATCAGCCAAATCAAATCATATAATCAATTTGCTAACGTTGTTGTTTGCCCCAAAATCATTTCACCTTTTGTGGAGATCTGCACAAAAGATATAAAATTCTACTGGTGACATTAGATAAATATCCACTCCGCTCATGCTAAACGTCACTACATTTTTTTTTACCTGTAAAGGGTTTATACCGATAAAGAATTTTCACAGGTGAGTGGAAACATATCTGTTTTGATTTTTGCTTATATATTCATGAGACATTCTCGTCTGCTTGGATCATGTTGTGTGCGGATGCTAGAAAGGATTTACTTTTGAAAAATAAAAATATGACGTGGAATAAATAGCTGCGATAAGTGGTAAGGAATTATAGGTATTGAGAGTGTTAACCGGTCAAGCTGAGAATGTATGGCCATGGTGTCCCTAACGACAGCACGAAGATGGCAGATAACACTGGACAACAAAATCAAACTTTTTGTCTGCCACTGAGCAAAATGTGGGTGATCTTAGCTAAATTCTGGGTGTTGATTTCAAATCTGTGATCAGAATTTGGCTGGGACGTCAGGTTTTTGAGTTGGAGGAATTCCACCACCAGCGCTATATTATGACTTATGTAATATGAACTATATAAATCTTGAACAACAATATTTGGTATTCATTTGTTTAATGTGAAACATATTTGTCATGATCAGACAACAGATGCATGAGAAAGACTGATAAAAGCAGTATGGAAGATATGGAACGCATTTAACTTACATAGTGGGTACATTTCAAATGTTAGATATACTTGGTTTATCGGTAATAAGGACAGAAAACTCTCCTCAGAAACTACAATCTGAAAAATCACTATTGATGGAGACCTTATACCTGCAGAAAGGAACATAAATATACTTTGTTTTTATTTATTAGAGCATGCGGCTTGTCTCCTGCAAGTGTTTATTGTGACCTTTTCTTTACGATTTCTCGTGGATATTCAAAGAACGCATCCTAGCTTGTTTCAGGTGGTATAAGTTTTGGATGCTTTTCTCTATATATCAGATATCCTGCAGTGTAAGGGGATCAGTTTAATGCATTGTCACAACGACTAATAGCAGTTACGCACACAGCTCTGTATCATTACAGCTAAAAGTACAAGTGTGAAATTAGTTAGTAGTTTCTACTATAAAATTATAGGACTCCTTCCTCTCATGTCCAACATCGAGAGAACGACTGGTGTCTGCTAACTACTGATTACAGTTTTTTCCAGCGCATTTGAATGCTTGCATCTCGATATTTCACTGAAGGAAAGAAGGAAAATCAATAACTTATGTAAAAAAAATTTTATTCTTTTGCTAAATTGATTTGCAAAATGCCAATAAATACATAATTTGTGAGTAGTAAATAATTCAAATACATAGTGCTAAAATTGTCTGAAACAATACGGAATTGCACATCAGTTATATATATATATCGCATCATATAGGAAAAACAACAAAAAACAATTAGAGCCAAAAACGTCAAACATTTATTTAAATTTGTGTAACAAAAACAAACAAAACTAAGTGAAAAACGAATTTTTAAAATTTATTTTTAAAAGTGGTGATCCATCTTCATTTAAATGATAAAATTATTTAATATTCATAAAAAGTTTTACAATAAAAAACAAGTATAAAGCCGTTATTTTATGCAAGAATTCACTTTGAATTTAATTTCCTAAAATACATCATTAAGTTTGTTACGACAGTTTGAACTGTTCATCTTCAATGTTTTCACAAATCATTTAACGTCTGAACAGAACAGTGAAACAACTAAACAAGTTTTATTAGGGATTACATCAGGCACAGATTGCATCCACTTGGTCTCTGAAACTTCTTTCCAGAAGCTTGAGATTGAATGGTGCACCTGAGGTTCACAGAAACTTCCCATGGATACCAAAGTTTGTCACATCCTATCAAATACATATCTTTTGTAATGATCGCCAATAAGAGCACTACTGACATGTTAATAAGGCGATTTGAAATCTTTTTCGCAGATGAAGTTCTCTCGGACAGTGTAACAGTCAACAGGTTCCCATTTACCTCTGTAGAAACCAAACTTAAGGTGCACACAGCGTCGGTCGTCTCCCTCTCCAGGTTTGGCGTTTTTCCAGTTGCTGTAGACAATTGGATCACCATTCAGGTATACATACTGCCCAGCATTATTCCTCCTTGTTCCAATATGATAACTCCTGTAATCCTCTAATACAAACAGACAGGCATAATAACAGACTAAGTAACCTAAATGGCTAACATTTTAAAGTAGATAGTTTTTGTTTTACCTAAAAAATACTGTAAGTATTTTATGTTAAAATAAATTTTAACTATTAAAAAAAAGGAATTATACATGGAGAGTAATAAGAAGGTTTAGAAACCCCTTTCTGTGATTTTAAGCCTGTTTACTTACGTCATTCGGTTAATGTGTTTATATATCAATCAATATAAGGTTTTAGGCACCACGAGATTTAGAAAACTATCTGAAGACATTTACGAATCTTTAAATATTTTTATACTCAAAAAGAAACCGATTGTAAAACTCCAACCAATACTATTTTGTTGAAACAATGCATGCGAGACTAGAATGTAGGAATCTATTTATTTAAACTTCAAAATAACCAAATGTTTAGAAAGTATGTTTTAGAAATTAGCATCTGTGAGAGTAGCCGAGAATCAAAACTTCCCTCAAAAAGTCAACGTTATTTTACTTGTTTCTCTATATTTTATAGGTTTAGTTCAAATTCTCCTTACAGTGGAATATTATTAATGTCCCTGTTCATTTCTCTTATTTCCAGACTGGTAACATCATGGGTAAATTAACAAAACTGGCTTGAAATTTTTCACCACAGTTTCGTCGCATTAAATTTATATTCCCTTTTCTTTTAATCAGATACCACAGCTGATCTATCTTTTAGTTCATCCGAAAGTTCGATACATTAAACGCATCAGGTCTCTCGGTAAAGAACAGATTCGATTGTATTAACCCTACCGGTCGCGGTCGAATCTCCATCAATTTATTTTCTATAGTATTTACTTTAGTGAGACACTACAGGACAATCGGCCTATCAACGGCATCGCATCGCGAATAAAAGGACAAAAATATGTTGCTCAGCGGAATTCAGTTGTTAAAATGCGTGATGTTCGAAAAGTTTAATTTCGCAAAATTTAACTGCAAGAAAAAGTGAATTAAAAGAGGAAAAACTGCTGCTTACATCCGGCATATCCGATGGTGTACTGCACAGCTTTATTTTCATTCTCACTCTCGAATGTAATAAGATGACTATCCAGAGATTCACATTTAGCTTTCGCTTCTTCCCAGGTAAGACTGTCCAGGTAAAATTTGAAGCAGGTCTTTCCATTAGGATAGCTGACGAAGTTTTCGTCTTCATCACAGAAACCTATACAATAATAATCATTCTTGTTGTTTTATAATAAAAAAACAGGAAATTTTCTACATCAGCAAGAGAGGATGGATGGAAACAGGACAGAAGGTGTAGCAGCATCAAAGTCTGATGACACCTCATAATGTGTATAGAGTTCAGTGATATATTTCTCATCTTTGCAGGGTAGAGTTTTATATTTCTGAAAGGAAGAGTGTTTTTCTCACTAACAGATGTATGCATTTTAGAATCCAAATAGTGGATCTTGGATAACATGTTTATTTCTGAACTCAGCAAAATATATCATTATACCCGTATAGACTCTTATGAAAGAAACAAACCGACGATGTTCGGTAAAGATGACTACTTAATGATGAGAACAACACTTTTGGCCTGTGTTAAGGATTTGTTAGAGCCAATATATAAACAAATAAATATATTCGTAAATACTGAAAAAAATTATAAGAAAAACACTAAAGAGTCGTCGGATGACCAGGCAGCATAATAGATTATGCAAACAGCTCAGTAATCCAGATGTAAAGAAAATGCGTCCAGAGGCGAAAGAAATATTTCAATTTATAGAGCAGAAGGTCCAAAAAAAATTGTAGAGTAAATTCACCCAACTGTTGTCAAATAGTTGAAAATACTGATTCATTTACCTGGATGTCTTCACTTTCTGCAGTTTTGACACTAAGTGTATCGTTGGTTATGTTCACCTCTAAAATCACCATCATTCTCCTCCTGGTAGAGTCCGTACACGTTTTTCCAGCTTAACCTGTTCGGTCTTTGCTATGTAGAGAGAGATTCGTCTCCTAAGCCGTGTAAATGCTAGAAGTTATCCTCTGGCAGCAGCTAATAGAATAATTCTATTCAGCTGACATTACTCATCGTGGACATAAATCTGTGAGCCGAGGAACTGCGAAAACACTGTCAGTTTCAACGGTTGCAGAAGACTAATTCTATTCAACGACTAAGCTCTCACTGTCCCCATCCATCGCTGTCCGACTTATCAAATTATGCGAGATTCGAGGTGTACACGCTCGCGACCCTACCATCGCTAGATTCAAAGGTTTCAGTGTCTAACGATAAAGCTCAGGTAATAATACCACAGGTAGATAAGCACTATGGCATCATATACCAAGAGTAAATTCATAAGGCCACGAGTCAGAGTTAGCAGTTCGGACGATGGCTTTCAGTCATAGAGATCTTAATCAGGTGTAGACTACGTGAGGAAAACTTTGGTGTATACAGTTGTCCCCCGGTATTCGCGGGGAGTTACGTCCCTTGAGCACCCGCGAAGAGTGAAAAACCGCGAATATTGGACGTGGTCCATAAAAATGCCTATAAACGTCAAAATATAACGTAAATTATAAGTTAAAAATATAAGTAAATATATAATAGTAATTTAATAAAAAATACAACACTCAGCGAAACACTCGAGAAAGCTACACGCGGTAAACTGGGATGATGCGGGGCTGCTGGGCTGCATCTGCCTGAGACAGCGCCTTGTGAGGAGCAGCCAATCAGCAGCGAGGAGAAATGAATAACGCTCTCGGATTGGCTACTTTCAAACCTCCAGCCAATAGCGTATATTTTATATTCACATTTTGCTGAATTTACGTTAGTATTAATATTACAAAATTAGTAAATTATATTGGTATTAATAATTTAGCGTTAAAAAGCATGAAAAATATATATTGCCACGAAAAAATTCATATGAAAATCGGGGAAAATATTTGCAATTCCGCGAATATGCGGGGGTTTTCCACGAACAATTATTAGGTAGGTTCTCTGGAAAATTCCGCGAATAACCTGGGCCACGAATGCCGAACCGCGATTACGCGGGGGTCGACTGTATATAGAAACAGTGTGCATCTTTTAGACCAGTGATGAGCAACCTTTTCAGGATGCGGGCCACTAGTGAACTTCGTAGGCTTCTGGAGGGCCACATTCATTTTTCTTACGGAGTTGCAGGCTCTAAGCCTGGTGAGTACCAACATACTCCATAACCACCCCTTTTATGACACATAAAAGTTATTTTTATGCCAAAATAAAAGAAAATATATATATTGTATGACGATTTTTATTAATACTACATTTTAAGCAGCTCAATGCGACACTTGACTCTTTTCTTTCACAAGTTTTTCTATGTCCGGCTCGATCTGAGACGTTGCAATGCGCAAGGAGCTCTCCATGTGTTCGCCTCACAGCCGATTTCGATGCTTGTTTTTCAGCACCTGCATTTTTGAAAAAAATTGCTCACAGATGTAAGTGCTGCCAAACAGGCTTACCATCTTCAAAGCGAGGGTTGACAATTCGGGAAAATCTTCCTGGTAAGTAGAGCTTGTAAAAGTCAAGGAGCGGCACATCGCGGAATTTTGCTTTCATTTCAGTGCTACACTGAAGATCAAGAAGCTCCATTTGATGCTCTGGAGGTGCACTTTCACCACTGACATCGAAAGGAATGGAAAAGATGTTGAAGTCCTCGCATCTTCTGAGATCTTGAATACTGAAGTGAAATTTATCTTTCAGTTTCCGAATCTCTTCTGCATATTTTGCAGAATCATCTGGATTCTCCTTCCTCAACGTTTCAAAATAAACAAGGTTATTGGAGCGAAGTTGTGATTCCTACAACGACAACATGGATTCAAATGCCTTGATCTTGTCAAACATGGCGTGGATGAGCTGATCCTTTCCTTGGAGCCTCAGATTCATTTTACTGAGATGCTGAGGAAGGTCGATCAAAAACGCAAAATCGCACATCCACTCGGGATCGCCAAATTCCATCACTGGCTTCCCCTTCATATCTAAGAGTTCATTTTCTTCCTTCATATCATAAACTCGCTTGAGCATCTGACCAAGGCTTAGCCATCGCAATTCAGCATTACAAACCACATCTCCATAATCAGATGCCATGTCACTTAGCAACTCTCTGAATTGGCTATGATTTAGTCCATTTGATCTGATGAAATTCACAAGCTTCACAATAACTGCAACAACATTTTCCATCCCCAGAGATTTTGTACATAACTGCTCTTGATGCAACAAACAGTGACACAAAATTAACTCACGACCAGTCAGAGCTCTAGCTTCTTGAGAGATGAGAGTTGTTAAGCCGTTGTTCTTTCCAACCATTGATGGGGGCCCATCAGTTGCAATGCCACTCACCCTCTTTAAAGGTAGCCCCAACCGCTTCAGTACTTTCACCAACTCTTCTTTCAAATCCGCACCGGTTGTTATGCCCATCATTTTCACTATATCCGCTAACTCCTCGGTTATGGTAATTTCAGCATCAATGTCTCGAATGAAGACAACCAGTTGAGCTACATGGGACACGTGAGTGCTCTCGTCCAATGCTATGGAAAACCACTTGAAATTTGATGCTCTGCATTTCAGGATGTCTTCATTGTTCTTTGACAGTCGTCTACCCTCCTACCCACAGTAAACCTTGACAGGCTAATTTTTGAAATAATAGCCTTCTTCTCAGGAAATGCTACATCAGCCACAGCTTCAAGGCATTCCTTCACCATCTCACCATCACCAGGATTTTGGAGACCAAATAACTGGCAAGTACCGAAATGTCTGCATCAGCAGTGGCTTTCTTGAAGAGATTTTGTTGGACTGCAAGACGTTTTTCAAATTCCAGCACCTTATCTTTCCGCATCTGGTTCTGAAGGGCATACCATATTTAGATGCACCATTCTGACCATTATATATTTAGATGCAAGCTTTGTACCATAAATCTCCGACCTATATTCTTTAAGGACACAGCCACAGATTCATTGCAAATTAAGCATTCTGCGGTCTCCTTAACACTGGTGAATAAACTCTCTGAGGTCCATCTATCGTTGAATTTGCGTGATTCATCCTCTACTTTTCGCTTTTCCTTCTCTGAGGCCATGTCTGATGGTCTGAAAAATCCCGACATGCACACAAATTTGCTACACGTGATTATGCACCCTATCGTCACTCTCCTAGCTATGGAAATGTGACAATGTTGCCGGTTGCTGGTGCCCAAGTTGGCCTACATCAGAGCTGGCTAGTGCGCGTCCGGCCTGAGTCCCTGTCTAGACCTTGCCGCGTGCTCCCCGCAGGCGTCGAGGTCCCAGTCTTTTAGCGGCCGGTGTAGCAATTTCAGATTACTCCCACTTCACATTATCCCTCCGATAGCTTCATTCGAATTGATTTCAGATTACCGGGGGTAGCTTGAAGTCTTTACACCGGCCCCAATGGCGTTAGCCAATGAGAGCGCGGCTCGATTACGTCAGTCCTAGTGCAGTAACTGTTAGAGTTCCAGCTCCCTTCGCCTGCCTGTATTGTCCGCGCTTCCATCAGGGCGGCGGAGCAACAGGGATCCACGGGGGAGCTGTCATGCCAGTGTGATTTACCGCAGAGGCCTGTGTCGCAAACGCCAGTGCCTGCCGTGGGAGACGAGCCTGCGGGTGACAGGTGAAAAACAGGAAAATAAAATTGCTTTGCCAAAGCCCAACGGGCCGCACATTAGGATGTCGGGGGTCGCGGGTGCTCATGTCTGTTCTAGACAGTTTCAATACCAATAGAAACTGTTAATATTGGTAAATATCGCTGTAACCACAACAAGCAATTTCAATTTTCGTCTCATTTATACCAAATGGAATATCTGGACTCCTGAACCTCGCTGGACCGTTATTTTAAATATATGCCTCAGAGATACTCTGGATTTGGGAAACCGTTGGAATTTCGAGATGACTTCTGCATATCAAACGATACCTTCCTTGTACTGCTGTGCAAACCTGTTATTGGACTTTGAGTGGAATGTGTTCACACAAACTGCTGACTTTACCTCGTCCTATTACAGACGAATTCTAGCAAATATAAATATTATATTCATATATATTTATCTGATTTACTTTATCCAAGAAAAAATAAACGTTTAAATTTCCAAAATAAAACAACCACAAATCTTTTTTAAATCATGATGATCTAAATGTGCTATTTTTAGAACACCAAAGGATTTTGTGGTAAAATAAAACCGACGTCTGATTTAAACGTTCGTGACGATGAAGGTTCAGCTTTAATAGCGCATTAAATTTGGTTCTTAGCGAGATCAGAACAATCGTTACTCCCGCAGCCAAATATCATCCGTCCTTCCTTCCGAAAAATGTTCATTATCTTTTTTTACGAGAAATCTTTGTTATTTTACCCCTGATTTTACGGAATTGCTGAAGTTAGATTTCATGGTTACTTAATAAAATGGCATGAAATGTATATAATTCTTCTTTAACAGAGTTACCTGGACAAATGGCGCGAATGAGAATACTTACAAATTACGTTCTTAAAATTCCTTTCGGTAAGAACGGATTTTGGGCGACATAAATCGATAATGATATTAAATACAAGAGAAATCTATTCTCCAGCTTTAGAGAAAATTGTAGCAATATGCTAAACTGGCATTTGATTTTTACCCTTTTTAGGATGGATGGAACAAGTTGGTTGGCCAAAATCAAAGTAGTGTCATGACAACAAGACAGAATTCATCCAGAAAGTATGGAAGCACAATAATCAATGAGAGGATCTGGTGCTGGTATTTCAGGTTGATCCATTATTTCAGATCTGAAGGTTGTACGACTAAAGAAAATCTCTGTTTATTGTTGGTTGCTTTACGATTTTAGTTTTCTTTTAGTCTCAGTATTTCTAACAGAGTTAATAATGGAAGTAAATCCTAAATCAAAGCGAAACTTTCTGCTTCTGAAATTCGAGATGAAAAGAGAAAGAAATATCATTAATTCAAGAAAATAATAAAGGTTACCATATATTCTGTTTACTTACTCTTGGCATGTCTGTAGTATTCATTTCCTTGTCCGTCCTCCAGAAACTGAACGTCTGTGAGAAACACCGCATCGTAAATTATGCATATATTCCTATCTTCCTGGTTAAAGGAGAGGAACACACAAGCCGCTGTCTCACCGCACTTCTTAATGCATTCTTTCACACCTGGAATGCCGTACAATGTCTCTATTATATTTGTGGCAAGCCCTTTATTGGAAAATTCCGTGAGGTGTTTGCTTGTGTTTTCTGATGCTTGGTTCTGGAATAAACGCAAAAATTAAGACTTTGTTTTTTACTGATTTCAAAACCAGTTTTAACAACCAAAGAGTTTACATGACTTAAATAAAGAATTTCCACCTTCTCAATACAACAGATGGTTTACTACGAGACTTCACCAACACTGATGGACTGACTGATGTTCGGTTGATGCAATGATGATCTTTCCAAATTAATTTTCCAGCTCTCTTCATCAGTCAATGTTCAAAGAAATGGCTGCAGTTTTGAAACCTATTAAAAAGGAAAACCCTTTAAAAACTATTATTTAAATAGTAAGATTCATTGCTTTCTTCTGCACTTGGCATCTTGGCTCAAAACGTGAACCAGAATGTCGATTGGATGATTTCAACTTCTGTATCGGTCGAGTTATGAAATTAAACTAAACGAAATTTGAATATCAGGAAAGTTTAACAAGATTTGTTCCTAAAGTAAGAAACCTTCAACTTAATTAGGCATAGAAATTATTTTCTTCGCATAAACTGGTAGGATTTTGTAAAACAATGAGAGGGAACACGTGTGGAGAAATCGATGTACTAGCATACCATCAAAGATGTTAATAAAAGCAGGAAAAGGTACAACTTGTCAAACCCTGTCCAGTCGACTTCATAATATACTGCACAATCATTTACATGGTATAGCATACAAAAACATTAAAATACCAAAAAATACAAAGATAGCTGAAACCTCTACCATGAAGATATTAGTGCACCAGCTATCAGCACTAAGGTAAAGGTATTTTCACGACCTGAATAGTAGAGTTTCCTCATAGAGAATTTCACTGATAAGGACATTTATGTACAAAAGAATTTTCAGAAAGTCACCATAAATTAATCGTCTTATTTTCTCCCCGCTTTTAAATTTACGATTAACTAATTTAGTGAATATTGTGGAATTGATTCGGAAAATAGAGAAAAAAAACGGTTTCTATCTTCGGAAAATCTTGACAAAAATATTTTACATACTGATTTACTTTTCTTCACATAATTTTCCTACACTAAATATTTATTAAGAAAACCAAGATTTTAGGTTCCAGTGCTCACTTACTGAACACAATTGAAAGAGTGGTCATCTTGCTACTATTTTTTAAATTTTCAAATGGTTATAAAATGAAATACCATTTACGAGGCAGAATAAATCAACAAATCGACTACTATTTATATAGGAATGTTTCTTACTTTGATACATTTTGTAATATTTGCTGCCTTTGTATTTGTTATAATTTCCGGTGTGGTCAAGATTGAGGTTGTGGCCCTGACATTGCTTGGTCTTTCTGTTGTAGAAGAAGGACATACAAGAGTCATCTTACTCACAGATGGCAGCACAGGTGATTAGGCTGCGTACGCCATTCTTCGAAAACGCCGGAGACCTTCCTAGCTTGTCGTCGAGCCTCGGGTCTCGTCTACCGTAACTTGACACCAGCTGTCCTTTCTGGTCTTTACTGGAGGTGGAAAAGATCAGAGATCATGTAGAGCGACCGATTTTGGAGCTGCTTCAAATAATCGGATAATGCAAATAGAAACTACAGTAGATCCATAAACTAGATATATGTTACTCTCCTCTCACTGTCTGGTTCTCGGTCAAACTTAAACAAGTTACCTTACACTACATCTGCTTCTTAAATAGATATGCACCTGTAGAAGATGTGAATGATGCTGTATTTATGCCTTTATAAAATCAAGACTTCACTGAATTAAAGGAAATTGAACGATCGAGTAAGAAAACAAAATTAGCTGTATGTATTTATTATTATTATTATTATTATTATTATTATTAATTATTATATTATTATTATTATTATTATTATTATTATTATTATTATTATTATTATAACTTATCAGCACTCGATATCCTAAGAAATAGTCTCCTGCAGAGATCTGCAGTTTAAAATGTTATTCAAATGACCGACCCAGGAAAGCTCTCGAAGACAATAAAAGATTAACTGACGACACCTGTTTATTTCCCTGTACAATTCAACAATTTGTAGAAAAGTCAGGAACAACAACGCAAAGTGGCTCTGTCCAGAAAAGTATTGTTATACATACAGCGCACGATTTTCGAAGCATCCTGAGTCTTGAACAGCAAAAGTATCACTTAATTTCCTCGGAGCTCGATGACCATCCATCTTTAGTGTCCGTATCGGGTCAACTTCCTCCCTTTGAAGAATAATTTATTCACACATCAAGTCACTGCTCAATAGACATCGCACGCTACGTGTGAAATCCTGGTCCACTCGTTCCGTACGACTGCCAAAGTTGAGCGGTATTCTTAACAAAGGTTTCCTCTCAACGCTATTCCCGACGACTGATGTTTGGTGATGTTTGATCCGTCTCCTTGTTTCTACAGGTGAGCCAGTAGTTTTCAATCCCGATTATCTGCCATCCTCGTGCTATCGATATATATATTCACCATCCCCATACATTCTCAGACTGACCGGTTCAGACGCTCACCACCTGTAACCTTTCATCACAGGAATATCTGCCACATCTCATCTTTATTCTTCAAAAGCTCATCCTTCCAGCATCCGCGCTCAAAATGCTCCAAACAGTGGGGGCTTAAAGGTGAGTATCAGCAAAAGTCGAAACAGACACAATTTTCACTCACCTGTGTAAATTCGTTATTTGTGTTAGCATTTTGGAGGCTGGAAAATGTGGCGTCGGATAACACGAGCCGTGAGCATCATATCCCTCTAATGTCACCAGTCGATTTGTCAGATCTTTTATGCAGATCTCCACAAAAGGTAAATAATGATTTTTTTAGATAAAACGGCAGCGTCAACTAAATGATCTTGTGATCTAGTATGGCTGACGGGGTCTAGACTGTGTGCGGTCTCTGGACTAGAGATCTCATTGTATAATACAGATGTGAAATAAGTTCCACATAACAGTTACTGGAGAAAATATACTGTATATAATATTTTTACTGATGTCCTCGTGTAGTTGTGTATTCAGACGATGTGTATTCACGCATAATTACAGCAGATACAAGCATATAATTTCGAAAATCTACTTAAACCGATTTATCCTGCAACATCTTACCCGTGCGCACTATAAAGAGAAAGGAAAAAAAGGCAGTGCAGTAAACAATATCTGTTTCTTCATCTCCAGAGATAGAACCGACATCCAATGATGGTGGTCTTCCACTGTCGTTGATCTCTTTAGAAATAAACCTGAGATGTTTTCTAGACAGGACTGGAATCTCTCACGGCGGTGATCAGACAGATTTCATTGATTAGATTCCGCTGCTCATTAACAGGCGGGCGCTGGCATTAGAAATAATAATAATAATAATAATAATAATAATAATAATAATAATAATAATAATATAATGTGCTCAGTCTTCTCACAAACTCTCGTGTGAGTTCCGATGAAGCCCAGAACCTTCCTCCCACCGTAGCACTGCTCAGCAATGGCTGGGCGATTACTGGACGGAACTACAATAAAGAGACAATTTATATACACTCAGATTAACGATAAACCTGTGTTTGCGATGTCACATAGAGATCAAATGCTAATAAATATCATCAGCGGCACTTTCCGCTCTTCTGATGCTGCAGTTCCTGTTCACAAAGTCGGTCCCCGCATCAACAACCGAACTTCCGTGGACAGGGGGAGGATTTTTTGGGATATAGGAAATAAAAATTGTATTCGCATTCTGCGAAATCTCTATCGGTCTCTTTCTATCTCTTCTGCTAACGAGCAAGGTATCGTATATACAAGAGATTTGACAGTGGTAATTTAACTCTTTCCGTGTACAGTTAATAGTTGGTGGCACCCTCTCTGTTCCTGTCCAGCGCACTAATGGTCTGCGATCTCTCGTCTACATTGGCGCCGACCGACATGATCTCAAGCTCGTGCTGCACCTGTAGCCGATCTGACCACAACAGCTGATTCATATTCCACCAACGGCACAGAACATTCCAGATTACATTCCCCACACTAATCAGACGTCGCAAACTGAGCTAGTTGTCTGACAGGGGAAAGATTTTCGTGTAACCGATGCGACATTATAGAGTGAACAGTCCGCCATTATTGACATGCGATCCTCTTGTTGGAAAACAGGCAGTAAATTGACTTAATGTAACGAATAGAATTTAGTACACAATCGCCATTCTTCTGTAGGATGATCGCCTGACAGCTGGACACTTCTGTCTGGAATAATATTGCTATGCGACCTTGATTTTCATCCCACGTCTGTGCCATCGATGAGGACAAATTATCTTAAATCTTGAGGGATTTTAGGAAGACATTAACCCTTAGTGTAGTAGGGGGCAGTCTTTCCTAACCACAGACCTGGTCGGAATGTTGACACAACGGTCGGGGTATGAAAAAAGGGTCATGTTAAGCTGCAAATAGGAAAACCTGTAAATCGCAGACTTCTCTTTCTGTGGACAGCGATGGCGATGAGGTAAACATTCGGCAGGTAGTCGGATACTCACCTGTTCTCCTTCAGTGCAGGAGGAGACTTCACAATTGTACACTTATTTTCTCATAGTGTGAAAGTATCGCTTAATGTAATTAACCAAAGATTTTGTAAATATGATGGGGAAGAACTGAAGCAAAATCCTTAATTAAACTACGATAGTTTTTTTATCAGTTAATTTGAAAAAATCCTTAACAAATTATAACTTCTCCCTCTCTGTGTTTTCCTCTCGTATTTAAAGTAAACTAATCTTTTATTTTTCAAACTTTCCAGTCATAACTCTTCTTTATAAAGTAAAATTATCGAAATTCTTATATGTGCTAATTTGTATCAACAGGAGAATATTCTAGAACAGTCTTCATGGAAGCGTAACGAACCTCTGATAAAAGAATTCCAACAAAAAAGTAAATATAGATGGAACAAAGCACCTGCTCAGGTGTTCTTTTGTTTGTGTTTTACCACATAATGATGGCCTTTCCCTGCGATCGGAGAACCTCTCTCACCTTTTTGTTAATTAGTAGTCGTGGATAATTGATTCCATCAGATCGGCGGCTCTCTGAAGTATTAAAAAAAAACAAACCTGGATTAACCCCATCATGTCCAACCTTGAAATAATTATCTCTTTTAAACGAAGGATAACGGCAAATATACCTACATTTTACATGATCGACCATAGTTTCTACTCCAAAGACCTTAATCAAGACTCCGGATATTGGGCATTAATCATATTTTCCTATTCTTCATGAACAGATTATTCTTCGGGTTATCATTTATTATGTAGATTTGTGGCGCCGTCGACAGTTCCGTATTTAATACCCTCTGTTCTTCCTCATTCCTCTGTTGATCGCCGGCTCTGTACCCATCACTGATTTGCCTTCATTCTCACTGGACGGCCGCCATGCTCTTTATTTCCCCTTCTCTGTTAGACCGACGGAAAATGTGACCTGTACGAGTCAGATATGGGGCGACATCCTTCACACCACGTGGTCACCTAATTTGCATCTGTAGCTCGGGTGAGGCCCAAATCTTGAAGGTGGACAGGTCCTCTTAAGGTGTCCAGCCTGTCCATAATACACGGTCTTAGTCAGTTTACTTAGGAATTCATTTAAATGCCGCCGTCGGGACATTACTACAACTGACCAACGATTTCCACCGAGGAGATTAGTTTCCGGTCAGAAGAAAACAGAGAATTGTTTTTACTGTCTTTCCATTTATTTATCTTTTAACTGCTGTAGGTGAGAAAATGTATTAGGGTTAATTAGGACAACGGGAAATTGTTTTCATGGCTGTACAGATATTAGTAGTAATGAGCTGTATGCAAAGTTTGCACAAACAGACACACGATAACATTCACACACTAACTCACTGAAACACAAACACACACGTATACATACTTACACACCTACAAATACATAGTCACACACGAATGCACACATCTCCCACACGTACACATACATACTTACACAGGTATACATACACTATCGCAGATCTACACCGATTATCATTGAAAAATCAAACGGAACTTCTTAAAGAAAAAATATTTTGTTAGCTGATTTAATTACATTAATTAATAATAATTAAAGTTATGCAAATGTCACTTAATGATGATTTCTAAAAGAATTTTACGTCAGCTTTTAAGATGAGAGAAAGAAGATCTATTTTACCCTCCAGTCGGTTGCAAGCGAACACTGAAATAAGCCAGATATATATATATTATAATTTAAATGCAGTCACTGGTCACGTGGTGGACATTTGTAGGATAAAACTACAAAAATAAATTTGTGTTGTCCTAACTTAGTGCTAATAATTTAAGACGAAACTTCTCAACTTCTCAACCTTGCTCACAGATCAGACACAAAATTAGCTGCATTCTATGGATGTACTCTGTAACACAGAAGATCCGGTCAAACAGGATCTGGGAGTCAGTGATTTAATTCTTTAGGAATACTGTCAGTTTAGATCATCACGTAAAGGGGGCAGGAAGCCATCATAACTTAAGCAAAAACCCCAAGGAAAATAGAAACAAACGATCAATGTGAACGATATCACCACGGACTGATCTTCGTGGTCGTTGTTGCAATGGTGTCTAAATACCTGTAGATCTCGAAAGTTCCAGACTTGAACCTTTTATATCTGGATGCGCCCATTGAGAGTTAAGAAAACGCAAGTCAGGTAAAACAAAAATACACATTAAAATTAAAGGTAATTACTTGATTAAATATCAGCATAAAATTAGAAATGGTATAACTACTTTCGTACACTGTTAGTTATATTCACTTAACTGTAAAAATATACACGTATACTTTTGAATCTAATTTTTGTTGTTCCTTAGGACCGGAGTAAACATTGCAAACGATCTTTTCTCGCCGCCCAGATCGAAGAATGAATAATTAATGGCGATGGGTAGCGTACCCCATCTACCTTCTCTTTTCCACCCAACCCCCCTGTGATTGTGTGGCAGGTGAGTACTGCACAGCGGGAGAGATTTAGGTTTCTGGAATACGCTTCCCGAAAATTATAGAATTTAAGTAAAAATGCGAAGGGACAAAAACAGAATATTAAAATAAATATGGAAAATTATTTATTTAATTTAATAAGTTATTTTTTCAAATAAAGATACAATTTTTAAAAAAAGTATTCGTTAAATTAGTAAAAAGGTTTGCATATTTAGGGCACAAATTTGACTGACATTACACATGTGGCAGACAGGTTTTAAATTTTGCTTCCATACATTCGTGATGTGAGGATGAAATCCAGCATCATTTCATACCGTTTGTAGATTGCACAGCTGCCTGACCAGTAATCGCCCCAATCTAACGTAGCCGATTGGTGTAGTTCGACAGTGGAGCTGCTTTTACCTGTATCTATATAGGTGATTTTATAGGGCCATTCGAGGTGGGTTTGGTTCCTGAGCCTGATATTGGGGCTCTTATCTTGTTTTAAAAATAATATTTTACATTTTCCAATTTGAATGACACCGCCTGATAGGAACTCTCTTCTGCTCTTTATCAATCAATTTATTGCAAATTCTGACCAGGTTCCCAAATCTAATCCAGTCAACAAACCACAGAACTTCTTTAACGTATTCAACCGCACGTCTGACTGGTATTAAACACTTACTGTGTTATCTCTCTACTTCTGTCTTCCGTACAAATTCTTCTTCATTTTCTTCCAAAACATTCAAATTTTGCATCCTATGCTAATCATCAAGTGTCCAGATTTTTAATTTCTTTTTGTTGCCTACTTAAATCCAATCAAAACGACACAGAACTAAGGTCAGTCCCATCCTTTCCGAAAGTTCATTTGTCTCGTATGACTGCGTAGCTTTTCAAAGGTGAAGACTTTTCTTGTTTTCGCAGGAGACTGAAACAGAGAAAGGAGAGCGAGACTGGAAATGTACACAAATCCAACGAGGTATTTTCCATTGGAATCCGCTAGTAAATATTAGTTCAGATAGTCCTGTTCATTTTATACCGAGGAAAAGCGAATAACGCTCAAAGGTTGTTGGACCAAGTTAAGACCTGAGAGAGCCGTGATCAGATAGGATCAGTAGATGTTAGGAAACTATGAGACTAAGTTAGGTCAACATAAATTTCTTTTTGTAGTTTTATCCTACAAATGTCCCCACGTGACCAGTGACTGCCTTTAAAAAATATATATCTGCTTATTTCAGTGTTTGCTTACTACCTACCGACGGACGGTAAAATAGATCTTCTTTCTCTCATCTTAAAAGCTGACGTAAAATTCTTTTAGAAATCATCATTAAGTGACATTTGCATAAATTTAATTATTATTAATTAATGTAATTAAATCAGCTAACAAAGTATTTTTTCTTTAAGAAGTTCCGTTTGATTTTCAATGATAATCGGTGTAGGTCTGCGATTGTGAATTGTTAGTGTGTACTGGTATTTGGAGGTGCGTAAGTATGTATGTGTACGTGTGGTAAGTATGTCTGTGTACGTATGGGAGGTAAGTGTGTACTTGTATGACTGTGTATTTGTAGTGTGTAAGTTGTATGTATTCGGTGGCGTGGTTGTGGAAAGATTTCAAGTATTTCAGGCGGTGAATGTTATGGGTTATGCGCAATTGGTAAGAAAGGTTCTACAATTGCTGTGTGTTCAGGATTGAATTGTGTGTGTGAATGTTATCGTGTGTCTGTTTGTGCAAACTTCCATACAGCTCATTGATATCTTACTA